>PVJS01037222.1:0-20038 GCA_004027185.1 Glis glis
GGGGGTGTAGTTCGGAAGTAGAACTTCTCTGGGTTCAATCCCCTGTACCGCAAAAAAAAAAAAAAAAAAAAAGAGAGAGAGAGAAGCCTGTGGTGTGGAGAAGACAGGGTGTGGTGGCACACATCTGTCATCCCAGTATTTGGGAGGCTGAGACAGGAAGATTGCAGGTTGAAGGCCAGCCTCAGCAACTTAGCAAGGCTCTCAGCAACTTAGGGAGACCCTGTTTCAAAACAATAAAATAAAATAGGGCTGGGGGTATAGCTCAGAGGTAGAACACCCCTGAATTAAATCCCCAGTACCAGATTAATTAATTGAATAAGAAAGGCTGGGGGTGCTGTGCATGGGTATACCTGTAATCCCAGTACATGAGAAGCTTCAGCTTTAGCTTTTTCAACAGGAGGATCACAGGTACACGGCCAGCCTGAGCAACTTAGTGAGACCCTGTTTCAAAATAAAAAATAAGCCGGGTGTGATGGCACACGCTTGTAATCCCAGTACTTGGGAGGCTGAGACCAGAGGATCCGGGTTCGTGGCCAACCTCAGCTACTTAGTGAGGCCCTCCGCAACTTAGCGAGACCTGTTTCAAAATAAAGAATAAAAAATAGGGCTGGGGGTGTAGCTCAGAGGTAGAATGCCCCTGGGCTCAATCCCCAGCACCGCAAAAAAAAAAAAAATGATATAAAATAAAATAGGGCTGGGAGTGTGGCTCTGATGTAGAATGCCCCTGGGTTGTAGCTCAGAGATAGAATGCCCCTGGGTTCAATCCTCAGTGCCACAAAGAGAGAGAGAGAGAGAGAGAGAGAGAGAGAGAGAGAAGAGAAGAGAAAGTTCTGGGGCCCTGCCCTGCACACATTTGAAGGTGAGATCGTATTTAAATGCTGGAGCCAGGCACTGTCCCTGGACTTGAGACCTAGTTCTCTGCCCCAGGTTATCATTGGGAGCATCTTCGAAGTCATCTGGGCTGTCATCAAACCTGGCACATCCTTCGGAATTAGCGTTTTACGGGCTCTCAGGTTATTGCGTATTTTCAAAGTCACAAAGTAAGTGTTTGGGGTTCCTTGGCATTCTAACAAGGGATGGGGATGGGGGCCGGCAGGATGGGGCCACCTCCAGAGAGCTGGGGAGGAGGGCTTCATGACTCACCGCTGACACCTGCAGTCCGGTTTCCTGGCCTGGCCTGACCCCTCACCTGGCCTCTGCCGGCAGGTACTGGGCGTCTCTCAGAAACCTGGTCGTCTCTCTTCTCAACTCCATGAAATCCATCATCAGTCTGTTGTTCCTGCTTTTCCTGTTCATTGTCGTCTTCGCCCTCTTGGGAATGCAACTCTTTGGTGGCCAGTAAGTATCCAGGAGAACCTCCAACTTCTGTTTCCCTGCCGAGGAGGGGGCCACACCCAGCCCCGGGGCCACGCCCACCTCTGTCTCGCACACAGCCCTCCTTGTGGCTGGATGCCCAATGCCCTAGTCCAGGTGGGCGGGGCTCTGGGTACCACTCAGTGTGTCCAGAGCACAGAGATGCTGGGGATGTTACCTTGGAAACAGGATGCAAGCCCAGCCCTCAGCACCCCAGCGGGGCTGAGGCCCAGTGTCTGTGTCGTCCCCACAGGTTTAATTTCGATGAAGGGACCCCTCCCACCAACTTCGACACTTTTCCAGCAGCAATAATGACGGTGTTTCAGGTATGACCTCCCCCCGCGGTGGGCGACACCCCTTAATCTGCACCTGCGCAGCGCTCGAGGGCTTCCTGAATCTCCCCTTCTGTGCCTCACAGAACACGCGTGCGCACAGCACTCGGTGTTTCCCTCTGGTCCCACTCTGCTCCTCCGCCACTGTCCCTACGTGTCAGTGAGAGTCGCAGTGACTCCTTCATATATGGCGTTATTAAAACTGTTTCCTCCCTCCGTCCTCTTTTTCCCCTCCCCACTTCCCTTCGCCAACCCCCTTCCACTGTTCTCCTGGTCTCTCCTCATTTACCTGAAGTCCCCTTTCTTTCCCATTTTCTCTCTAACTTCCACATATGAGAAAGAACATACGACTTTCTGAGACTCGCTGGTCTCAGAATAACATTCTCTAGTTCCATCCATTTTCCTGCAAGTGACATAATTTTGTTCTTTGTTATGGCTGAGTTAAATTCCATTGTGTATATACCACATTTTCTTTATCCATTGACAGACACCTAAATTGGTTCCATAATTTGGCTATTTGAGTTGTGCTACTATAAACATGGATATGCATATAATATACATATAGTATAGTATTCTGACTTTAATTCTTTTGGAAAGATACGGAGGAGTGGTATAGTTGGGCCATGTGCTGGTTCCATTCTTAGTCTTTTGAGGAACCTCCACATTGATCTCCATAGTGGTTGTACTGATTTATAATCCCGCCAACAGTGTGTAAGGTTCCTGTTCCTCACCTCCTCGCCAGCATTTATTACTGTTTGTATTCTTGTCAATTGTCATTCTAAGTGGAGTTAGATGGAATCTCAGTGTCGTTTTGATTTGCATTTCTCTGATTGCTAATAGCGTTGAAATTTTTTTCATGTATTTATTGGTCATTTGTAGTTCTTTTTCCTATTTATTTCAAGTGTGTGTGTGTGTGTGTGTGTGTGTGTGTGTGTGTGTGTCTTTTATTAGGGATGGAACCCAGGGGCATTCTACCTTCAAGCTACACTCCCAGCCCTATTTTGTTTTTTATTTGGAAACAAGGTCTCACTGAGTTTCTAAGAGCCTTGCTAAATTGCTGAGGCTGGCCTTGAAACCGCAATCCTCCTGTCTCTACCTTCCAAGTACTAGGATTACAGGCATGCACCACCACGCCCAGCCAATTGCCCATTTTTTATTGGATTACTTGGGGGTTTGAGCATCAAGGTTTTTTTTCAGTACTGGGGATTGAACCCAGGGGCACTCTACCTCTGGGCTACACCCCCAGCCCTATTTTTTATTCTTTATTTTGAAACAGGGTCTCACTAAGTTGCAGAGGGCCTCACTAAGTAGATGAGGCTGGCCATGAACCTGTGATTCTCCTGTTTCAGCCTCCCAAGTACTGGGATTACAAGCATGCACCACCACGCCCGGCTTAAATTCTTTGAATTCTTTATATATTCTAGATATTAGTCCTCTACCAGAGAAGTAGCTAGCAAAGATTTTCTCCCATTCTGTAGGCTCTCTTCTCAGACTCTTGATTGTTTCCTTTGCTGCACAGAAGGTTTTTAATTTGATGTCATCCCATTTATTGGTCTTGGATTTATTTCCTGGGCTTTGGGGTCTCAGACACTGGAGAAGACAGTCTTTCCCACAAATGATGCCGGGAAAACTGGGTCTCCATATGTAGAAGAATGAAATTAGACCCTTCCCTCTCACCCCACTCAGGAGTCAACTCAAAATGGATCGAAGATCTAGAAATTAGACCAGAGACCTTGTGATTACTAGAAGAACACATAGGACCAGCTCTCCAACACGTAGGCACTGGGGGACCTTTCTTCAGTAGGAACCCCAAGCTCCGCTGGTGCGTTCTGATGATCAGCACCCAAATACAACACCCATTCGCACCGTTCTTTCAGGAGCCGCCTTGGGGGGCCCCTAGGTGTGTCCCTCATTTATACTTGGCTCATAGTAGCTCCATCATTGTGAGCAGGTGAGGAGTGTAGGGGAATGTTAAAACTCAGTCTAGGTTTCCAAAACACAAACACCAGAACCTGGGGGCTTCAACAGCAGACATCTGTTTCCCATAGTCCAGAGGCTGGAAGTGCAAGGTCAGGGTGTCAGGGTGGGCTGGGTGTGCTGGTGAGGGCTCTCTATGTAGCTTGCCCACAACTGCCTTCTGTGTCCTGGCATGGGGGGCATGCGAAAGAGAGAGAGAAAGGGAGGGAGGGAGGGAGGGAGGGAAGGAGGGAGGGCAAGCAAATGCGAGCATACACCATGGTATCTCTCATCGTTTTTGTTTGTTTGGGTACTGGGGATTGACCCCAGGGACATTCTACCTCCAAGCTACACCCCCAGCCCTTTTTATTTTTTATTTTCAAAGAAGGTTTCACTAGGTTGCTGAGAGTCTGGCTACTTGCTAAGGCTGCTCTCAATCCTGTGATCCTCCTGTCTCAGCCTGTTTCTTTCTCATCGTTGAAGGGCACTAATCCTATCATGAGGGCTCCATCCTCATGACCCCAGCTCACCCTAATCACCTCTAAAGGGTCCATCTCCTATTACCAATCCAGGAACAGAATCCCATTGCTAGAAAATCCCCTTGGAGCAGGGGGAAAATCCCCTTCAGAGTTACAGCATGGTTTGTGGCTCCCTGAGGATCCCCCCTTTTTCCTAGAAGCCAGGCTGAGAGCCCCTCAATGTAGGGACAGCTCTTCTCACTCGCAAAGACTCAAGTCCCAAGGAACAGACAGGAAGCCTGGGGCCCAGGTCCACTAACCAGGCGGCACGGGCGGGCTGGTCCTGGCAGGCTCCGCACTGCGCCTCCAGGGCCCGCAGCTGAGAGGGGGTTGGCTGTGTCTCTCCCTCCGCTTTCAGATCCTGACGGGCGAGGACTGGAACGAGGTCATGTATGACGGGATCAAGTCTCAGGGTGGCGTGCAGGGCGGCATGGTGTTCTCCATCTACTTCATCGTCCTGACCCTCTTCGGGAACTGTATCCTTTGTGGGGGGATGGGCTGGGGCCTAGGCTGCCAGCACAATAGAGTGGGGGCTCAAGGGAGGGATCAAGAAACCCAGTGACTCGGGGTCTGAGGGGCGGCGGCCCTCCTGTGTGCTTTTCCTGACTCAGGCGCTTGCAGACACCCTCCTGAACGTGTTCCTGGCCATCGCCGTGGACAACCTGGCCAACGCCCAGGAGCTCACCAAGGTCCGCTGGGGGGGGGGGGGCTGGCAAAGTTACTCCCTGCTGGTGGCTGATCAGAACTGCGAGGGTGGGAGGGACACAGGGACCCCGGTCAGAGCTGTATGCCCCAGACTGACACACCATGAGGGGAGAAATGGCCTCCCCGCTCCTCCCAGAAACACACCCAACCCTCCACGAGCCAATTCCACAGCAGAGAGGGTGGAATGGAGGAGCAGGGACAGCAGGAAACAGATGGCAGATGAAGGGGAGTAGGCAGGGCCCCCGAGGAGTCCTGCAGCCCCAGGCTAGCGGGCACTGCCACCACCTGAACGGGTGGTACGTGGAGAGGTGTTACAGGCCCTGATCAGAGCTGGGGAAAAGGGGCTGACACTAGCCCTGTGACTTTAGGGGCCCCAGGACCGTGCCAAGGCGTGGAGAGAGTGGCGGTAAGTGCATCTCTCCCTCTGGCCTCCGCCTAGAGTCTCCAGTGGCCAGCTGGACCTCCGCAGAGCTGAGCGATACAGTCTATACAAGTCAGCCTCCTACCGGGGCAGAGAGCACGTCTGGGGGCAGAAAGAACGTAGCCTGCCTGAACTGGGTGCAGTGGCACACACCTGTAATCCCAGGATTTGGGAGGCTGAGACAGGAGGATCGCAGGTTTGAGACCAGCCTCAGCAACTTGATGAGGCCTCAGGAACTTAGCAAGACCTGCTTCAAAACAAAAAATAAAAAGGGCTGAGGGTGTAGTTCAGAAGTAGAATGCCCCTCAGTTTGATTCTCCAGCACTTAAAAAAAAAAAAAGTGGGGCGTGGTGGCACACGCTTGTAATCCCAGTCCTTGGGAGGCTGAGACAGGAGGATCTCAGGTTCAGGGCCAGCCTCACCTACTTAGTGAGGCCCTCTGCAACTTAGTGAGACCCTGTTTCAAAATAAAGAATAAAAATAGGGCTGGGGGTGTAGCTCGGAGGTGGAATGCCCTGGGTTCAATCCCCAGTACCACAAAAAAATAAAAAAAGTAGCCTGCCCAGGACGCGGAGGCTCCTTCACCTGTGCCCCCGTGCTCAGGAGCTGGCCAGGCAGAACACCCTCTGGACTTCCCTTCCAAGTAAAGAATTATATGATGCTCATGGTGCTGGGCACTACTCTGGCCTCCCTTTTGCAAAAGAGGAAACTGAGGCTCAGAAAGGCAAAGTCACCTGCCCCAGATGGCACAATAAGATGATCACCGCAGCCACTATTTAGAACGTTATGAATGTCAAGCCCTCCTCAAAAGTTTTTGGTACAAACTAAGTGCTCGATACAAGTACCCTTTGAGGGAGGGAGAGTTAGGGGCATTCTACCTCTGAGCTACTCCCCAGCCCTTTTTATTTTGAAACATGGTCTTGCTAGGTTGCTGAGAGTCTTGCTACTTGTTGAGGCTGTCCTCAAACCTGTGACCCTACAGTCTCAGCCTCCCGAGTACTAAGATGACAGGTATGACCTCCACACCTGGCCAAAGCAGCCTTTCTTAAGTAGGCCTGAGTTGGGCCCTAGACTAGACCCCTCATTTTGCATAGATGGTGGAGAGAAGGCTGAGCAGGTATTGATAAAAAAATAACAACCAGGGAAAATGCAGTCGCTCTTGTATGTTTGGTACCAACACCCACAGAGAGGGAGGGAACCCAGTGAGGTGGCACGGGCCTGTGATCCCGGCCCTTGGGAGGCTGAGGCAGGAGGATCACAAGTTCGAGTCCTGCCAGGTCAACTTAACTGACCCTGTCTCAAAATAAAAAGGGCTGGGGGTGTAGCTTAGTGGTAGAGCACCCCTGGGCTCAATCTTCAGTAGAGAGAGAGAGAGCTACTATTATCTCCATCTCACAGATGGGGAAACTGAGGCCAAAGAGGCCTCGCCACACAACTAGGAACTGAAAGAGAAGAGATATGACACCCCCCAAAACTAGAGAAGAGGAAGTGAGGCCAGAGAGATTTGGGAGTGGGGGAGAACTGTCCATATGAAGTGAACGCCAGTTTTTATTCATGGTCAGTGATACCTGAATTATCTGAGCAAAAACTGGTCTGAAGGTCAAGTCTACCTCAGGTAGGCGCAGAGGCAGCAACACGGTTTTCAGTAACACAGCTCGTGCCCCTGAGATAGCCCATGGGCAGGGCTGCCAAGAATGGTTGAAGAGGTCGCACACTGTACAAAGGAACTTGAGCGAGAAAACAAGTGGGGGCTGGAGTCCAGCCTGTGTGTCCAGCGGCAGCTGCGGCAGCCCGGGAGGAGGAATGACAGAGGGGCCACTGTTGGCAATTTGGGACAGGTGTGTTGAGAGCAAAAGAGCTAGACACAGTCTAAACTAAGCCTCCCCCAGCGGCCCCATGACATTAAGGAACAGGTAACATGTACAGGGTCTTCCTCCCTGCCCTGAAGCCACCCTTGGCTTGGTGGCCCTGTCCCCAGTGCCTCGAGGGGTTCATGAAACTGAACCAAACTGAGCAGACGTTTCCAACCCTCCATCTGCCGGCCCGGCGGGGGTGGGGGAGAGTTTCCCAGCCCCGCCTCCCGGAAGTCTTCACCATCCCTAGCACGGGGCCCTGCTCGGCCAGCCGGCTGGCATGTAACCTGGGAACAGATCCAGCCCTGAGCTCATCCCAGAGCCCACACTCAGGGACAGAGCACCTGGGGAGGGAGAGCGAGGAGGAGGGCCGGCCCATCTCTGCAGCGAGGTGTGGACCTTCCCCTCCGGCCCCTTGTTCCTCCCTGCATGTACCCCGCAGGCCGTTCTGGGCTGTCTACCGTGTGGCAGGCAGCCTGCTAAGCCTTAGACGCTTCCAACCCCGCTTCCCCCTCAGGGGGCAGTTCTCTGAGCTCCACAAGCTTGGCCATTCACTCCATAAGCATGTATTGTGCACTACTGTCAGCTAAGGCCCCGTCCAGGAGCCAGGGACACAGCAGTGACAAACAGGAAGAAACTCCCTGCCCTTTGGAGCAAAGATTCAAGCTGGGGAGACAGATGAGAAACCAGGGAAATGTGTAAAAATAAACAGCTTGTCAGATGGTGATGAACGCTGAGGAGAAAGGAAGTGAGGGAAGTCGGGAGAGCTGAAGTTTGCGATGTGGAATGGGAGGCAGAGAGGTTTGGGGACTTGCCCAAGGTCACACAGCAATAAGCGGCAGAGCTGGGATTTGAAGCCAGGCCAACCGGGTCTATAACTTGGGCTTTTCACCATGGTGTGGTACTTGCTTTAATTTGAGCATGTTAGCCGGGCGTGGTGACGCACGCTTGTAATCCCAGTACTTTGGGAGGTGGAGACCGGAGGATCTGGGTTCGCGGCCAGCCTCAGCTCTCTCTCTCTCTCTCTCTCTCTCTCTCTCTCTCCTTAGTGAGGCCCTCTGCAACTTCGTGAGACCCGGTTTCAAAATAAAGTATAAAAAATAGGGCCGGGGTGTAGCGCAGAGGTAGAATGCCCCTGCGTTCAATCCCCGGTACCGCAAAAAAAAAAAAAATTTGAGCATGTTTTGTGCTCACCTGGGAGATTGGTGAAAATGCAGATTCCAGGACAGAGATCGACTGTCGTGGATGCTTCCAGGGGGCCGGGGATCTGCACCCGTAGTGTTTCTGAGCATCCCAGGGGCCCAGCTCTAAGAAATGCTAGGGGTGGTTCCAGGAGAGGGGAAGGTCCTGCCTCCGCGCTGTCACCCACGGTGTCCTGCTCTGAGCATTTCCAACATGGGAAAGTTGCTTCTTGCCTCAGCCACTCCCAGCCCAGGGGACAGGGGACGGCTGCAACCCCATGACTTTTCTTTTTCTCTTCTTTTTTTTTTTTTTTTTTGGCACTGGGGTTGAACCCAGGGGTGTTCTACCTCTGAGCTACACCCCCAGCCCTTTGTATTTTTTATTTTGAAATAGAGTCTCTAATTTGCTGAGAGTCTCATTAAGTTGCTGAGGCTGGCCTTGAACCTGCGATCCTCCTGTCTCAGCCTCCCAAGTCCTAGGGTTACAGGCGTGCACCACCACGCCTCGCTTGACTTTTCTTATTGGCATGTTTGTTTCCAGCCATTTCTTTCTCCTTTGCTCTTTGTTGTTGGCTTTTTGATTGAACAAACAAGGCCCCGCATGACAGTGGGAGGATTTAAGGTCCCCAAACATCTTTTTCTGTATGTATTTTTAAAACAACTTCCCCCATCTCTCTGAACCCAACCATGGAGGAGCCGCACCCTGGGCAGCCAGCGCCTCCTGTCATGGTCGCCCCTCCTGATTCCCCTTCTGGGCACTGTTGGCAGTGCGTGGCATGTGCCCTTGGAACACCAGACTTTTCTGCATTTGGAGCTACTCAGTGTTTGTGGGGACATCAATTCAAAGCATTCAAACAGCTCAGAAAGCATAGGAAAATCTTTGCAATTTCCAGGTGTGGTGGCACATGCTTGTAATCCCAGTACTTGGGAGGCTGAGACAGGAGGATCACAGGTTCAAGGCCAGCCTCAGCAATGTAGCAAGACCCTCAGCAATTTATCGAGATCATGTTTCAAAATAAAAGATAAGACTAGGCGTGGTATAATCCCAGTACTTGGGAAGCTGAGACAGGAGGATCGCAGGTTTGAAACCAACCTCAGCAACTTAACAAGACCCTGTTTCCAAGTAAAAAATTAAAAAGGTCTGGGAGGATAGTCCGGAGGTAGAAGGCCCCTGGGTTCCATCCCCAGTACCAAAGAAAGAAAGAAAAGTCAAAAAAAAAAAAAAAAGAAAGAATGAGCTAGCAAGCCCGGACTTGAAGGGAAAGCGGTCCACTTCACCAGCACGGGCTACCCACTTGTGCAGGTAGCTGGGTTCCGATCGGCGCCCCCGTCAGCAGCAGGGGAGAGGTGGCCCAGGGCCTGGTTTGGTGAACCCGTCTGCCATGTTCCTTCCAGGATGAGCAAGAAGAAGAGGAGGCCGCCAACCAGAAACTTGCCCTCCAGAAAGCCAAGGAGGTGGCGGAAGTGAGCCCCTTGTCTGCAGCCAACATGTCCATCGCTGTGTAAGTGACTCCCTCCCCAGGATGCCACCAGGGCTCCTCGGCCTCCACACCCTCCCAGGCAAGGAACTGGGGAGGGAGCGGGGTGGTCCCTAACAGCGGGGCTTTGCAGGGATACACTGTGCCTCTCACCCACTTTCACTCAGTGACATTTAATGAGCACCTCCATTGCCCGGCGCTGTTCTAGCTGCTGGGGAGGCGTCTCAGCCAGGAGGGAAAAGTCTTTGTGTGTGTGTTGCTGTTCAAGTCAGGAAGAGATGAGAAATGAGATAAATAAACAAATTATAGTGTGTTAGCAGGTGATAGGACAACAGAAAAATAAAGATGGGAAGGGACAGAGAGGATGCTGGAAGGGGAGAGAGCTGTATGGGGGGAGTGCAGGGGATGGAACCCAGGGCCTTGCATATGCTAAGCAAGCACTCTGCCACCGAGCCACACCCCCCAGAGAGTGGTGGTTTTAAATAAACTAGCCAGATAAGGCCTCCCCTAAGAAGGTAACCAAACCTGAAGGAGGTGAGGGAGGAACCATTAAGGAGGTCTGGGGAAAATCCATCCCAGGCAGAGGAAACGGCATGCGCAAAGGTCCTAAAGCAGGAATGGGCCTGATGTGTTTCAGGCACAGACAAAAGGCCAGTGTGCTGGAACAGAGTGAGCAAAGGGGGCAGTTGGGGTAGGGAGTTTGCACACTACAGAGCAGTGCATCATGGGACAATGGGGAGGGGGCTTTTCTTTCTCAAAGTGGGAGGTGGTAACTGTAGAAGGGAAGCCCGGAAGGCACAGGCTCAGGCAGGTGAGTTCAGGAACAGCGTATGGAAAGGGAGGGTCCCTATGAAACTATCATGCTTACCACGAGCCCCAGGCGGCGCCCCAGACCCATGGACACTCATGCAGCAGCCCGGCGAGCCCTCTGTCCCAGCTGCTGCCCCACATTCCCAGGCACCCACCCTGGCTGCCCTGGTCACTCCCTGGGACCCAGGACTCAGGATTAAAGGGTCATGCACAAGGGGCATGGTAGCTCGGGTCTGTCACCCCAGTACTTGGGAGGTTAAGATAGGAGGATCACAGGTTTGAGGCCAGTTTCAGCAACTTAACAAGGCCCTGTTTCAAAGTAAAACATAAAACAGGGCTAGGGGTGTAGCCTAGAGGTAGAATGTCCCTGGGTTCAATCCCCAGTACCACACACACACAAAAAAAAAGTCACGTGGAAACTTCTGGAACCTGCTCCAGGCCACCATCCTCTCTCGGCTGTCTCAGAGGCTGTTTTTTTTTTTTTTTTTTTTTTTTGCAATACTGGGGATTGAACTCAGGGACATTCTACCTCCGAGCTACACCCCCAGCCCTATTTTTTTATTCTTTATTTTTGAAACAGGGTCTCACTAAGTAGCTGAGGCTGGCCGCGAACCTGCAATCCTCCTGTCTCAGCCTCCCAAGTACTGGGATTACAAGTGTGCACCGCCACGCCTGGCATCAGGCTACGATATTTTGACCCAGAGGTTCATATGGTGCAATTTTTTTTTTTTGTTTGCGGTACCAGGAATTGAACCCAGGGGCATTCTACCTCCGGCCTACACCCCCAGCCCTATTTTTTATTCTTTATTTTGAAACAGGGTCTCACTAAATTGTGGAGGGCCTCACTAAGTAGCTGAGGCTGGCCGAGAACCTGGATCCTCCTGTCTCAGCCTCCCAAGTACTGGGATTACAAGCGTGCGCCACCACGCCCTCATACGATGCAATTTGAAGAGTAGGGAGGACAGTGGGGGTGCCCAGCTAGGCTGAGAGGAAGCCCCTCCCATGAGCCAGAGGTCCCCAGTCGAGTTGATAGGCGATACCCACTTGAGCTAAGATAGCCACTGGGCAGAGACACCCCACTTTGGGACCAACATGCATAGCTAGACCCACTGAACCACCCACCTAGGTCGAGACACCTGTAAGGCTCAGATGTGCAGGCTGCGTCTGAGAACCCTGGTGGGCTGAGCCACCCAGCCAGGTGACCTGCCTGTAGGCGCAGGTGCCCATGGCCCAGGTCATCCGTGCAGGTGGCAATCGACGCCCAGCTTCGCTCCAACCTCTCGGCCCTCCCCATTGCAGGAAAGAGCAACAGAAGAACCAGAAGCCGAGCAAGTCGGTGTGGGAGCAGCGCACCAGCGAGATGCGCAAGCAGAACCTGCTGGCCAGCCGCGAGGCGCTCTACAGCGAGGTGGACCCGGACGAGCGCTGGAAGGCCACCTACGCGCGGCACCTGCGGCCCGACATCAAGACGCACCTGGACCGGCCGCTGGTGGTGGACCCGCAGGAGAACCGCAACAACAACACCAACAAGAGCCGCGCGGCCGAGCCCGCCGTGGGCCCGCGCCTGGGCCAGCAGGACCTCCTGCGGAAGCAGGCCCGCTGCCACGACCGCAGCCGCGACCCGGGCGCCGCGGCCGGGCTGGACGCGCGGAGGGCCTGGGCCGGCAGCCGCGACGAGCTCGGCCGGGAGGGGCCGTACGGCCGCGAGTCGGACCACGCGCCCCGGGAGGGCGAGCCCGGCTTCTGGGAGGGCGAGGCGGAGCGCGCCAAGGCCGACCCGCCGCGGAGGCACGCGCACCGCCAGGGCGCCGGCCGCGACAGCCGCAGCGGGTCCCCGCGCACCGGGGCGGACGGCGAGCCCCGCCGGCACCGCGCGCACCGCCGGCCCGGGGACGAGGCGCCCGACGACAAGGCGGAGCGCAGGGCGCGGCACCGCGAGGGCGGCCGGCCGGCGCGGGGCGGCGAGGGCGAGGCCGAGGGCCCCGACGGCGGCGAGCGCAGGCGGCGACACCGGCACGGGCCCCCGGCCGCCTACGACGCGGACGCGCGGAGGGACGACAAGGAGCGGAGGCACCGGAGGAGGAAGTAAGTGGCGGGACCCTGAATCGCGGCGTGCCAGTCACGGCGGTGACATGTAAGAGCCCAGAGGGCGCGGAGGCAGCGCTGTGATCCCAGAACTTGGGCGGCTGCGAGAGGAGGATCAAAGTTTGGAGGCCAGCCTCGGCAAGTTAGTGAGACTCAGAGGTCAAATGCCCCGGGTTCAATCCCCAGTGCCAAAAAGAGAGAAACAAAAGAACCAAGCAGGGTGCTTACTGGCCAGCTCGCCTGCGGTGGTGCTCGCCTGTAATCCCAGCGACTGGGGAGGCTGAGGCAGGAGGATTCCAAATTTGAGGCCAACTCTGCTTACTTAGGGAGACCAGGCCCTGTCTCAAAATAGAAAATAAAATAGGGCTGGGGGTGTAGCTCAGAGGTAGAATGTCCCTGGGTTCAACCCCCAGGACCAAAAAAAGAGGGGGAAAGAGAGGAGAGGGAGAGGGAGATATGTCAGATGCCCAGGCCAGCAGAGGCACTGTTCATTCAGCTGATTAAACAGAGAAAGCTCTAATGCCACAGGAAATGAAACCGTGAAGACTCAGGCACATTTACTTTTGTTTTTTATGTCTTGGGACAGGGTCTCGCTAAGTTGCCCAGGATGGCCTGAAACGTGTGATCCTCCTGCCTCAGCCTCCCCAGTCCCTGGGATTACAAGCATGGGCCACCACGCCCAACTGATTTAGGCACTTTAAGAGAAAAAAAATCGCCTAGGCATGTGGTGGCACATGCCTGTAATCCCAGTCCTTGGGAGGCTGAAACAGGAGAATCACAGGCTGGAGGCCAGCCTCAGCAACTTAGTGAGCCTCCTGTCTCAGCCTCCCAAGGACTGGGATCACAGGTGTGCATCCCTGCGTGCCCCCCTGGCTCTTATATATTATTACCATGACTGTAATGACAGCTACTTGGTGAGATACTGTTTGAACGTTAAAAATTAAAAAGGAAGCCAGGCATGGTGACGCACACCTATAATCCCAGTACTTGGGAGGCTGAGACAGGAGGGTCACAGGTTCGAGGACAGCCTCAGCAACCTAGTGAGGCTTTCAGCAACCTAGAGAGACCCTGTTTCCAAACTAAAAACTAAAAAGGGCTGGTTGTGTAGCTCTGTGGTTGAACACCCCTGGGCTCAATCCCCAGCACTGAGAGAGAGATCCAAGATGAGGCATTCATCTGCTATAAAAAATAACAATAAGATTGGCAAAAATAAAACTTTGAGGACATGAAATAAGAAGACATTTCCATTCTCTATTAGAATGAGGCTGGCTGCCCTCAGAGGGCCTTGTACATTTTCTTTTTCTTTTTCTTTTTCCTCTTCCTCGGTTATTCCTTAGGCCTCTTCACAGACATACCTGTTAGTTTCATTCTCTAGGATATTGATACTATATATTTTTTCTTACTGTTCCCTTTGCCTTCCCCCATTTCTACTTTCATCTCTCTTTTCCTCCTTAAAGCATCTCCCTTCCCTAACGCGTTCAGTGGCTCACCCAGCAAAACACTGACAGGAGCACTTTCTATTTCATATCATTCAATAGTTGCTGGCAGCCAGATGTGGTGGCACATGCCTATAATCCCAGTTCTTGGGAGGCTGAGACAGGAGAGTCGCAGGTTCAAGGCCAGCCTCAGCAACTTAGCAAGACCCTGTTTCCAAACAAAAAATAAAAAAGGGGGCTGAGGGTGTAGCTCAGTGGTAAAATGCCCCTGGGTTCAACCCCAGTACCAGGAAAAAAAAATTGATTTCTGGCCCCAAATTTCTCACACCAAGTGGCTTGGCCTGATGGTACCTCAGCATGGCCAAAATAGGGATGGAGCTTTCCCTGATCCCCCATAAAAAAAAAAAAATGTAGATCCCAGAGCATTCACTATACCCTGGCAGCCAGGCACCAGTTCTGCTGAACAGGGGAACTTTCACCAAGAGCTGTCCCACCCCAGGATCAATATCTCAGCTGTCCGCATCCGTCACCATGGCAACCCACTTCCCAAAAGGAGCTAGAGGAGAGATGCTGGACTGCCGAGCCTAGCGGTTTAGCCTGCACGGAGAGCAGGAGCACACCATCCTCACACGGATTCTTTGGGGGCAGGGTATTGGGGATTAATCCCAGCGGTATTCTACCTCTGAGCTACATCCCCAGACCCACTTTATTTTTATATTTATTTATTTATTATTTTATTTTATGGTACTGGGAATGGAACCCAGGAGCATTCTACCTCTGAGCTACACCCCCAACCCTATTTTTTTCTTTTATTTTGAAACAGGGTCTCACTAAGTTGCAGAGGCTGGCTGAGAACCTGTGATCCTGCTGTCTCAGCCTCCCGAGTACTGGGATTACAGGCATGTGCTACCACACCCGGCTTATTTTTTGTGTGTGTGTGGTACCGGGGATTGAACCCAGGGGCGTACCCCCAGCCCTATTTTTTATCCTTTACTTTGAAACCGGGTCTCACGAAGTTGTGGAGGGCCTCACTAAGTAGCTGAGGCTGGCTGCGAACCCTGATCCTCCTGTCTCCGCCTCCCAAGTACTGGGATTACAAGCGTGCACCACCACGCCCGGCTTTATTTTTTATTTTGAAACAGGGTCTCGATAAGTTACTGAGGCTGGCCTCGAACCTGTGATCCTTCTGTTTCAGCCTCCTGAGTGCTGGGATTACAGGTGTGTACCACCATGCCAGACTTATCACCCTGATTCTTAAAGCACCCCCGATGGTCCCTCACCAGCCTCCTCAGCACCCCACTGCACCATGAACTCCAGATTGTCCATCACCCCATTTTTTTTAACTGGGTAATGCTGTAGCCGCGAGTTTTTAGGACCAGAGTCCAGGTCAGCCTTTTCTGACCTGGGTAACCTGGGGCAAATGGGCTTTGCCTCTCTGGACATCAGTTTCCGCCTCTGTGAAATGGAACTGATCTGGCTGGTGTGGTGGCTCATGCCTGTAATCCCAGCTACTTGAAAGGCTGAGGCAGGAGGATTGCAAGTTCGAGGCCAACCTGGACAATTTAGCAGGACTGTCTCAAAAATAAGCCAGGCGTGGTGGCACATACCTGTAATCCCAGTGCTTGGGAGGCTGAGACAGGAGGATCGCAGGTTTCAGACCAGCCTCAGCAACTTGGTGAGACATCAGCAAAGCAGTGAGAACCTGTTTCAAAATAAAAAATCAAGCCGGGCATGGTGGCGCACGCTTGTAATCCCAGTGCTTGGGAGGCTGAGACAGGAGGATCGCAGGTTTGCGGCCAGTCTTTTGAAACAGTGAGACCCTGTTTCAAAATAACGAATAAAATGGGGCTGGGGGCTGGGCGTGGTGGCGCACGCTTGTAATCCCAGTACTTGGGAGGCAGAGATCGGAAGATCCGGGTTTGTGGCCAGCCTCAGCTACTTAGTGAGGCCCTCCACAACCTAGTGAGACCCGGTTTCAAAATAAAGTATAAAAAACAGGGCGGGGGGTGTAGCGCGGAGGTAAAACGCCCCTGGGTTCAATCCCCAGTACCGCAAAAAAAAAAAAAATGGGGCTGGGGGTATAGCTCGGAGGTAGAATACCCCTGGGTTCCATCCCCAGTAACGAGAAAAATAAAACAAAATAAAAACAGGCTGGGTGTGTAGCTCAGAGATAGAGCACCCCTGGGTTCAATTGTCAGTACCACAAAAAAAAGCATTGGGGTGTAGCTCAGTGGTATAGCGCCCCAGGTTCAATCAACAACAACAACAACAATAATAAAAGCCAAGCCAGGTACAGTGGCTCATGCCTGTAATCCCAGGGACTCAGGAGGCTGACAGGAGCATCACAGGTTCAAGGCCAGTGTGCTGTAACTCAGTGAGACCCTGTTTCAAAATAAAAAATAAAAAGGCTGCGAGTGTAGCTCAGAGGTAGAGTGCCCTTGGTCAATCCCCAGTATTGCAAAAAAAAAGGGGGGGGGGATTAAGTGAGCATTATAATATGTGAAATCCTTAGGATAGTGGGGGTGCAGGAAATAAGGAATAAATGATGATTATTGCTATATCACCCCTCCCCAAATAATCTGGGGCCGCCCCCTGGATCTCAGGGGCCGCGAGTACCCTGGCGAGTTGTCCGCAGCTCTTGGCAGACAGGGCGATGCTAGCGTGCGTGGCTGGCAGAGGCCCTGCGCAGGACAGGAGTTACACAATGAGCCACCTATTCTGGGAAGACGGTGCCAGGTCCCAGGAGGAGGGGGAGAGGTGCCCGACTTCAAAGTTTCCCGCCTCCTCGAATCCTCCTTGGAGACACCTTGGAAATGAAACCTCCCAGAGATGATCTTGGGCTTCATCAGGCTGAGCTCGTTAAGACTCCCCACAAACAGGGCCGCCGGAAACTACGAGAAAGTAAAAACACGAGCGTCCCCGTGAGCTTCCTGCGGAACCAGCTGCTGTGCGGCTTGTTTAGTCACCTTGGTAGATGATGCTCAGAGGACTGGGCTTTCTTTCTAATGATAACTGGCTCTGCTCTTTGGTAAGGATAACTTTCTTCTAAAAATACATACAAAGCTGGGCACACTGGCTCATGCCTGTCACCCCAGCCCTTGGGAGGCTGAAGGATGGCAGGCCCACGGCCAGCCTCAGCAACTTACTGAGAACCTCAGCAACTTAGCGAAACCCTGTTTCAAAAACAAAAAATAAAGTAAGGCTGGGGATAGTCCTCAGAGATAGACTGTCCCTGGATTCAATCCCCAATGCCCCCCAAAAAAATACATACAGTGGTCCTCTGTATCCACCCATCCTGCATCTGTGGATTCACGAATCACTGATCAAAATATGGGGGGGACGCCGGGCATGGCGGCACATGCTTGTAATCCCAGTACTTGGGAGGCTGAGACAGGAGGATCTGGGTTCACGGCCAGCCTCAGCTACTTAGTGAGGCCCTCCGCAGCTTCGTGAGACCCTGTTTCAAAATAAAGAATAAAAAATAGGGCTGGGGCTGGAGCTCGGAGGTAGAATGCCCCTGGGTTCAATCTCCAGTGCCAAAAAAAAAAAAGCAAAATATGGGGATTCGCATCCCTACTGAACACATAGACTTTTTTATTGTCTTTATTCCCTGAACAATACAGTATGACAACTATGGATATAGCATTGACATTGTATTAGGTATTATAAGTAATGTAGAGATGATTTAAAGTGTATAGGAGGCTGGGCATGGTGGCTTGTGCCTATAATCCCAGGACTTTGGAAGCTGAGACAGGAAGATAACAGATTTTGAAGCCAGCCTCAGCAATTTAGCAAGACCCTCAGCAGCTTAGTGAGACCCTGTTTCCAAACTTAAAAAAAAAATTAAAAACAGGGCTGGGAATGCAGCTCGGAGATAGAATGCCCCTGGGCTCAATCCCCAGCACCACACACGCACACAGTCTATAGGAGGACGTGCATAGGTTCTATGCAAATACTGTACCATTTTATATAAAGGACTTGAGCATCTGTGGATTTTGGTATCAGTGGGGGGTATAGGAAGATGAACGCGTGCGCGCGCGTGTGTGTGTACCCGTGTGTGTGCATTTATACACGTGCGCTTATATATACATATGTTTTTGTTTTTGTCATACTGGGGATTGAACCCAGAGACATTCTACCTGTGATATACACCCCCAGCCCCTTTTATTTTTTGTTTATTTGAAACAGGGTCTCATTCACTAGGTGACTGAGAGTCTCACTACATTGCTGAGGCTGGCTTTGAACCTGCTATCCTCTTGCCCCATGCACCACCATGCCCAGCTTATATGTATATATTTGGTACTGGGGATCAATTCCAGGGGCGCTCTTCTACTGATCTATACCCCCAGCCCTTTTTGTTTGTTTTTGAGGCAGGGTCTCACTAAGTCGCTGAGGCTGGCCTCTAGCCCGCGATCCTCCACCCCGTCCCTCTATTATTTTAACCGGGTGGTGGGTTCTTTCCTCAGAGAGAACCAGGGCTCTGGGGTCCCGGTGTCCGGCCCCAACCTGTCGACCACCCGGCCGATCCAGCAGGACCTGGGCCGCCAAGACCCGCCGCTGGCCGAGGACATTGACAACATGAAGAACAACAAGCTGGCCACTGCGGAGGCGGCCGGTCCCCACGACAGCCGCGGCCACGCCGTCCTGCCCCAGAGCCCCGCCAAGATGGGGAACAGCACCGACCCGGGGCCCGCCCCACCCGCGGCCGCCACCAACCCCCCGAACGCCGCCAGCCGCCGGACACCCAACAACCCGGGGAACCCGGCCAACCCCGGCCCCCCCAAGACCCCCGAGAACAGCCTTATCGTCACCAACCCCAGCAGTACCCAGAACTCAGCTAAGACTGCCAGGAAGCCCGACCACACCACGGTGGACATGCCCCCCGCCGGCCCGCCGCCCCTCAACCACACCGTGGTCCAAGGTGAGGCCGTCCCCCGCCAGGGCGTCCCCGCGTCTGCCTCGATGGCCTGTTTGTCCCCTGGCAGAATGGCCCCCACCCATAGGACTGTGGAGGAGTAAATGAGCTACTGTGTACTCCCTAGCTCGTAGGTACCCTGGGCAGGTCGACGGTAGATCCCGCGTCCTTAGGGGAGCCAGGAAACCACCACGTTGAAGGAGAATGGTCGCACTGATGAAAACGGGGGACCTCAGGGAACTCTGTAGGCCTGTAGGTTCCCAAAGTGGGCAATACCACCCCCCACGGAAGGTGCTGGAATGAAATATAGATACATGAAAGAGCAAAACGTGTCACTGTGTCTGTGCTCGCTTGAAGAAGGTGGATTTCCAGGGGAGTGCTAAGGACATTTTTTTTAAAGGGGGCCCGTGAGCCAAATGAGTTTAGGAATCTATGCAGGGCCAGCACTGTCTGAAAGGCAGCGACACATGCCACATATGTCATTTAAACTTTCTAGTAGCTGCATTAAGAAAGGAAGGAGGAAGAGCCGGGCGTGGTGGTGCACGCTTGTAATCCCAGTACTTTGGAAGGCGGAGACCGGAGGATCTGGGTTCGCGACCAGCCTCAGCTCGCTCTCTCTCTCTCTCTCTCTCTCTCCTCTCTCTCCCCTCTCCCCCCCCCCTCTCCCCTTAGTGAGGTCCTCAGCAACTTCGTGAGACCCGGTTTCAAAATAAAGTATAAAAAATAGGGTCGGGGGCGTAGCGCGGAGGTAGAACGCCCCTGCGTTCAATCCCCAGTACCACAAAAAAAAAAAAGAAAGAAAGGGAGGAAGCTGGGCCTGTAATCCCAGTACTCAGGAGACTGAGGCAGGAGGAGTGCAGGTTTGAGACCAGACTCAGCAACTTAGAGAGAGACCCTGTCTCAAAATGAAAAATAAAAAGGGCTTGGGATGTAGCTCAGGGGTGGAGTGCCCTATGATCAGTCCCCAGGAGAGAGAGAGAGAGAGAGGAGGGGAG
>PVJS01037223.1:0-20039 GCA_004027185.1 Glis glis
CCGGCCCTATTTTTTTATACTTTATTTTGAAACCGGGCCTCACGAAGTTGCGGAGGGCCTCACTAAGGAGAGAGAGAGAGAGAGACAGACAGACAGACAGAGCTGAGGCTGGCCACGAACCCGGATCCTCCGGTCTCCGCCTCCCAAAGTACTGGGATTACAAGCCTGCGCCACCACGCCCGGCTATTGTGCATTTTTTACCCAACCATTTTTAGAACATTTTCATCACCCCAGAAAGAAACCCTCTTCCCCTCTCATCCTCCCTTTGCCTCTGGCAGCCACTGGTATGCTTTCTGTCTCTGCCTTTCCTGTTCTGGGCTATTTCTTATAAATAGAATCCTATACTATTTGTCCTTTTCTGTCTGTCTGCTTTCACTTGGCATGATTTTTTCAAGGTCAACCCGTGTTGTAGCATGGATTTTGCTTCTTTCCTTTTTATGGCTGAATAATATTCCTTTGTATTTAGCATCCTTGGCATTAGAAGACTGGGCCACATTTCAACTAATCTACTCATCTGTTGGTAGATATTGGGTTGTTTCTGCTTTTTGACTATTACAAATAGTCTGCTCTGAACATTTGTGTACCACTTTTTATGTGGACATACGTCTTCATTTCTCCCGAGTGTGTTCCTGGAGTGGAATTGCTGGGTATGTGGGGACACTGCTTAATCTTCTGAGGAGCCACCAGAGTGTTTCAGAGCAGCGAAGCATTTGACACTCACACGCTTGTCTTTGCGACTGCAGCCGTCCGATGGTGTGGAGTAACAGCTCATTGTGGTTTGGTTTGCAGCTCCCTGATGGCTAACAGTGTCGAGCATTTTTTTCTAGTGCTTTTTGGCAATTTGTGTGTTTTCTTTGGAGGAATGTCTACTTAGATCCTTTGCTTTCGTTTTTGTTTTTTTTTGTTATATGACTTCTTCTTTTTGCCTATGAGATACATTTGCAAGTATTTCTTACCTTTGCATTTTCTTTGTCATTATAATAATTATTACTATTATTATTAGTGGTACTGGGGATTGAACCCAGGGGCATTCTACCTCTGCCCTATACCCCCAGCCCTATTTTATTTTTATTTTAAAACAGGGTCTCGCTAGGTTGATGAGAGTCTCGCTAGTTGCTGAGGCTGTCCTCAAACCTGTGATTCTCCTGTCTCAGCCTCCCAAGTACTAGAATTACAGATGTGTGCCACCACGCCCTGGTCTACCTTTGTATTTTATTCATGATGTCGTTTGAAGCATGACAGTTTTCAGTTTTTAGGGTGTCCCGTTTATCATCTTTCTCTCTCTCCAGGAGATATTTGGGATTGAAGCCAGGGCCTTGGGTATAGGCAAGGGCTCTGCCACGGAGCTGTGTTATCAGCTCTTTTTATTTCATTTTGACACAGGGTCTCGCTGAGTTGCCTGGCTGGCCTCAAACTTGTGTTCCTCCTGCCTCAGCCTCCTGAGTGGTGGGGTGATAGGTGTGTACCACCTTGCCCTGCTCTTTTCTCTTTGGTTGCTTGTGCTTTAGGTGTCATGTGTAAGAGGGTTTTTCCAAACCTGGGGTCATTTGACAGGAGTTTCCGAGCCGCTGTGAGCCTGTAGCAATGTTTCATGCTCCAGGGACAATTCTGCAGCATCTCCTGGGCCCTCCTAGACCTGTGTAGCTGGCATGTCTCACTTCACACCAGCTCCTCTTCCTTGCGCCGGCTTAATGAAGTGCGTGTTGGTTACATGCGGTGGCTGGGATCCTTAGGGCAGGAGTAGCAGCCTCTGCCTTGGCCAGGTGGGGCCGGTACAGCTTCTGAGTTTGCTGGTTCACACCTCACCGGGTGATGCTCTAGGACTCCCTGCCCTTCCGCACCGGGTGTTGTCAGACTTGAGTCTGCCAGCCTGGTGCTGTTGAGATGGTTTGTTGGCAAGGTCATGGCACATCATGGCCGCCGAGAGGCCGTGCAGCTCCAGTGGCTTGTCACCTCTGGCTTGTCCCCTGCATCTGTGCCTTTCCCAGGAAGCCAGGCAAAGCCAGAGAGCTAGGGTCAGATGCTGGGCCTCAGCGGCCTTGTTTGTAAGATGAAGGCAAGAGCGTTGCAACCGTTAGGGTGGTGCGAGGGTCACAGGGTGCAGCAGTCAGGAATCTGCTTGTGCTTGTCATTCATGTCTGCTTAGGATAATCCTCATTTCTCTTGAGGTCCCAAGGGTTTTCTGGTGGCAGCTCTAGTTGGGCCCCTCCCCTGCCCTTGGCCGCCCCTCCACCTTCCTGTTCTGGCCTCCCTCCCTGCACTGTGGAAGCCAGCCCGGCCAGTGCATGGAGGTGCTCAGCAGTCACTGTTGCGTGAACATCTCTCACAGCCTCGTCCTACCCCACATGGGGACGAGCCTTGTTTTCTGTGTGGAGACTCCTTGTTAAAGTGTCGTTGGCTGAATGGCCTCTCTGTGCTAGGGATCTGTGACACCGCTTGTGTACCCTCTGTTCTGTGGGCGGGTCTGTCCTGTAGGGTCCTGTCTTTCCCAGCCAAGTCCCCGTGTGCCAGGGTGAGACGCATGGGTGGTGTTGGCTGGATTTTTTCTTAACTTTGGAGTCATCCTGTCAGGTTTCTTGGCAAACTTTCTTGGAAAGCTGGAAATTCCCAGGCTCTGCTGGCCACTTTGGGGGATGATTAGTGTATGATATTTTCTTCCCCTTTCTAGACCTTCTCTGTGATGGTCACTCCGTGGTAGTGTGTAATTTTCTTCGCAATAAAATAAAATAAAATGGGTGTAGCTCAGTGGCAGAACACCCTAGATTCAATCCCCAGTACCCCCACCTCCCACACACACTGAATTAGCATTTTTTTTTGTGGCACTGGGGATTGAACCCAGGGGCATTCTACGTCTGAGCTCCACCCCCAGCCCTATTTTTTATTCTTTATTTTGGAACAGGGTCTCACTAAGTTGCGGAGGGTTTCACTAAGTAGCTGAGGCTGGCTGCGAACCTGCGATCCTCCTGGCTCAGCCTCCCAAGTACTGGGATTACAAGTGTGTTCCACCATGCCCGGCTGAATTAACATTTTCATGACTAGTATTACTTGCTGTTAGGATGAAACCGATTCATCCTTGATTCTCTTTTTTTTTTTTTGCGGTACCGGGGATTGAACCCAGGGGCGTTCTACCTCCACGCTACACCCCGGCCCTATTTTTTTATACTTTATTTTGAAACCGGGTCTCACGAAGTTGCGGAGGGCCTTACTAGGTAGAGAGAGAGAGAGACAGAGAGCTAGAGAGCTGAGGCTGGCCGCGAACCCGGATCCTCCGGTCTCCGCCTCCCAAAGTACTGGGATTACAAGCGTGCACCACCACGCCCGGCTTTGATTCTCTTTCTAGTTTGTTTTTGTAGACATGAGTGCTGGAAGTGTTGGTCACATCTAGAAGTAGATTGTATAGAAAGTTTCTGTTGTAGCAGTGTACTCAAAATATTTTTATCTCCCCCCAATTTTTTTTTCAGTACTGGGGCTTGAACCCAGGGGCATTCTACCTCTCAGCTCCACCCCCAGCCCTATTTTTTATTCTTTATTTTTTTTGCGGTACTGGGGATTGAACCCAGGGGCATTCTATCTCCGAGCTACACCCCCGGCCCTATTTTTTATTCTTTATTTTGAAACCGGGTCTCACGAAGTTGCGGAGGGCCTCACTAAGTAGATGAGGCTGGCTGCGAACCCGGATCCTCTGGTCTCAGCCTCCCAAGTACTGGGATTACAAGCCTGCGCCACTACGCCCGGCTCAAATATTTTATAAAAATTGTTATACCAGAAATCACAAACTGGTGTTTATCAGCTGACCTCTATTTCAGTCCTTGAATTTCTCCTCAAGCTAACAGTGGGCAGCCCCAGGCCTGCAGAAGGCTTAGAATAACTTGGACAGTGTGTCATCCATTGTTGCCACTTTGGGTGTATCTCCAAAGGCTTTATCACCAAAACTTTCCTGCAATCTTTCTCTTGAAGGCACCTTGTTTTATTAGCTGTATTCAGAAAGGCTTGAGAAAATTTGAATATACTCCTGTTAATACCATATTTAAAATCTTAAAAAATGGAATACATGATCAGGAAGTACATAAAACAGATGTGCGCATTAAGAAGTTTCTATGAGTGGGGCATGGTGGTGCATGCCTATAACCCCAGTACTTTGGAGGCTGAGAGAGGAGGATCTCAGGTTCGAGGACAGCCTCAGCAACTGAGTAAGACTCATAGCAACCTAGTGAGACCCTGTTTCAAAAACAAAAAATAAAAAGGGCTAGGGGTGTAGCTCAGAGGTAGAACAGCCCTGGGTTCAATCCCCAGTACCACACAGTTACTATAAACACCCTTGGAACCACCATTTGTGTCAGAAGATAAGACCTTGCCAGCCCCTTCCCATCCCCTGAGACCAAGAGCCATCTGACTTGTGTGGGGTCCACTTCTCCTTTTTCTGTCAACACTCTTAGGTGTACTTTTGAAAATAATATCCATATCAGTTTTCAGGTACTGTAATGAAATAGTTGAGGCTATGTGCTTTATAAAGTTTGTTTAGTTGACAGTTTGGGGAACTGAAAGTCCCACTTTGGGCAGCCCCATTGATTTTGGCCTCTGGCTGGGTCACATCGCAAGTGGCCTCATGGTAGGAGTGCACAGCAAGACAGGAAGCCAGCACCTGGGAGCCAGCACTTGGGAGAGCAGCCATCTTTCGACCTGACCTCCCGCCGGGCACCGCCTCTTAAAGGTCTCGGCCCCTCTGTCCATTGCCACACTGCAGAACCAAGCTTCCTGTATGTGGACTCCTGGGGACAAAGTGTACCCGGACCACAGCAGCACCGTGTCCTTGACTTCTCTTCTTCCACGGGTCCCTTTGGTCTCTGTTCCTTTGCGGTTTAATGTGGAGAGTCCTCCCGGGATCCTGTCCTCAATAGGCCTTTGGCTGGACGGATGTGGATTGTGGGTCTGTCGTGCAGCTTAGCTTCTTCTTTTTTATTTTTTTGCGGTACCGGGGATTGAACCCAGGGGCGTTCTACCTCTGCACTACACCCCCGGCCCTATTTTTTTTATACTTTATTTTGAAACCGGGTCTCACGAAGTTGCAGAGTGCCTCACTAGGTAGAGAGAGAGAGAGAGAGAGACGGAGACGGGGGGAGGAGAGAGAGAGAGAGAGAGAGAGAGCGAGCGAGCGAGCGAGCTGAGGCTGGTCGGGAACCCGGATCCTCTGGTCTCCGCCTCCCAAAGTACTGGGATTACAAGCGTGCGCCACCACGCCTGGCTGCTTAGCTTCTTATTCTGCCCTGCTCTTCCCAGGAATTGGTAGTTGGGCCTGGGGGCTTGGTGGGTGCAGGTGGAAGCGGTGGATGTGTCTGATTTTCGCCTGCAGTGTGGGTTCCCGTTGCCAGCTCCTCTGCAGAGGCAGAATCACGATCAGTGCTGGCTGCAGAGTTTGGGCAGATAGATACTTTTAGAATACACTTGATATGTTTATCAAAGCCTTGTTGCTTACAACCTGTGGGCTGGTCATGTTTCCAGAAGTCCTGGTTCCTGGAGAAGGTGGTGGTTGGTTTTTTGAGGTCAGAATCTTTTTTCTTTTTACGTGGTACAGGGGATTGAACCCAGGGGCATTCTGCCTCCGAGCTGCACCCCAGTCCCCCCACCTTTACTTTTTTGTTTTGAAACAAGCTCTCCCTAAGTTGCTGAGGGGCAGAGGGCCTCACTAAGTTGCCGAGGCTGGTCTCAAACCTGCAATCCTCCTGTCTGATCCTCCCAAGTACTGGAATTATAGGTGTGTGGCACCACGCGTGGCCAGGATATTTCTTTATAAAAGTATTAATATTAAAACACTCTGGACTGTCTGCACATTAGAATTTATGCAGTTTACACAGGTTATACCTCAGTCAACAGTAGTAAAAACAAAAATGCACCCCAAATAGTAGCCCATGAGGTTATCAGAGCCAGCCGTACCTAACTTGCAGCTGCCCCTGTGGGGCTGTGATCTGAGCTCAGGTGCCCCTGCTTGCCTTCTGTGGGAACCTCCTATGAGTGCTAGTTGTCATTGGAGATGTGTAGGGCTGGTGCCTGGTCTACTTGGAGCACGCAGAGGCACCGAGGGTCCAGGTGGCCCCAGGGCAGTTCCTTCTGCAGAGCCCAGTCAGGAGGTCTTAAGAATGAGCTGAAAGCTGTGGAGCTGGGGGTTTTACCTGATGTTTTTGTTCTTTGATTTTTCTTTTTTTGTGTGTGTGGTACCAGGGATTGAACCCAGGGGCATTCTACCTCTGAGCTACACCTCCGGCCCTATTTTTTATCCTTTATTGAAACCGGGTCTCACGAAGTTGCTGAGGGCCTCACTAAGTAGCTGAGGCTGGCCGCGAACCCAGATCCTCTGGTCTCCGCCTCCCAAGTACTGGGATTACAAGTGTGCGCCACCACGCCCGGCTTTGTTCTTTGATTTTTCTGTAAAAATTTTGATTTGTAGTCTTTAAAAAAATTGAACCTACAATTCCTTAATGTCTGTCTTCAAATTTTGATATTTGATGCACAATGAGGAACACCTTGTTACATTTTGTATTTGTGTTAGAAGTTTTGATTTATGATTGGATTTATGTTATTTTTCAGTCCTTGTCAGGCAAGTTGATGAGCCATTTTTTTGTCCCATCAGGAAGGGTAATAAGGGGGAAGGAAGGCTCTCTGGCCAGCCTTTAAGAGTTTTAAAGGAGACTCTTCCATTCAGGCAGGGGTTTTACCACTTTGCATTCCGTAGTTCCTAGAGGGATGAAGGTTCTCGGGAGGCTGGAGAGGCCTGTTGTCATTTACTGAGAAGGGACTCTGTCCCGGGCCCAGCCTGCCAACTACTTTGCTTCACGTTGTCCAGTGTGTCCTTCGAGGGCTGAGTGGGACCAAGGCTCACCATCTCCATCTGTGAGAGCCAGGCAGGACCAGGGTGTGGACACCCTGCGTGACAGCTGACATTGGCCACGCCAGCCTGTGGGGAGAGGTAGCACCCAGAGGTTTATAAATGCTTAAAGCTTTGCTCAACTTTTTTTTTTTTTTTTTTTTTGCGGTACTAGGGATTGAACACCGGGGCGTTCTACCTCTGCGCTACGCCCCCGGCCCTATTTTTTATACTTTTTATTTTGAAACTGTGTCTCACGAAGTTGCGGAGGGCCTCAGTAAGTAGAGAGAGAGAGAGAGAGAGAGAGAGAGAGAGAGAGAGAGACACAGGGAGAGAGAGAGAGAGAGAGAGAGAGAGAGCTGAGTCTGGCCGTGAACCCGGATCCTCTGGTCTCCGCCTCCCAAAGTACTGGGATTACAAGCGTGCGCCACCACGCCCGGCTTTTCTTTTCTTTCTTTTTTTTTTTTGTGGCACTGGGGATTGAATCCAGGGGTATTCTACCTCTGAGCTACACCACAGCCCTGTTTTATTTTTATTTTGAAATAGACTCTCGGTAGGTTAATGAGAGTCTTATTATTTGCTGAGGCTGTCCTTGAACCTGCAATCCTCTTGTCTCAGCCTCCCAAGTACTGGGATTACAGGTGTGTGCCACCATGCCCTGCTAACTTTTTTCTTTTTAATGTTTAATTGGGTAAATATTTTGGTGGATTAAAAGTGGATGAAATCTTCAAATAGCTGGGGATTGTGAGCTGTGTGTCCACAGCTCCAGGGATAGAAATGATGTGTGTCTTCTCAGGGAGAAGAGTCAAGTGTCAACACATACGCTTTTATGGAAAGTAACTCTTTATTTCTAGCTTAACATTTCAGTGCACTGGTTTGAAGCTAAACTCTGAGTTTTTCCATGTTTTAGATTAAATAGGATTGCGAACCAGGTGGCCATTCAGCGGAAGAAGCAGTTTGTGGAGCGGGCACACAGCTACTGGCTGCTCAAGCGGCTGTCTAGGAACGGTGCACCTCTGCTGCGGCGCCTGCAGTCCAGTCTGCAGTCCCAGAGGAGCACGCAGCAGGTACGTGCATGCGCCGCCCGCCCGCTTCCAGCACGCTGGCCGCAGTGCCCCAGGGGAGGCGCCTCGCGTAGGCTGACCCCCGGCCCTGCACATGTCCACGTGGCCTCTGTGTGCGGGGTTGAGCTGGTCCTCCTCGTGTCACTCCACACGTGCAGACAGAGTGTCTTCCTTGTACGCAGCATTTTGCCAGCTTGGGGGGGGGGCAGGGAGGCTGTTACCACATAGGCTCTAAAGCGCCTGGCCCAGTAGAGGTGTAAGTTGATATTTTTGGTTGTTGAGTGAATCAGCCATGTTTCTCACTCCAGGGTGTTGAGACACTGCTGTTCATCTTTCCACAGCCTTTCTTCTTACACTAGAGCGTGGCACTGCAGGCCCTGGAAGAGAGGGGTGGGGCAAGGGGGCCTTGAGACATTGAGTCTTGGAGGGGAGGAGAGTGTGACCAAGGTGGGCACTGGCAGAATCGCGGCTTTGGTCTTTGATTCTGTGCTGGTAGCAACATGGGAAGAGGGGCTCGTCACCCTTCACAGGAGCTTAGAGCGCAAGGCAGAGGGGCCGTGTGGTCTGTGGGTGACTTGGTCTGGGCAAGATGGAGCCAGGAAGAAGGGGGCTGGGAGGGAGGTGACAAGACGCGAGCAGACCCTGCCTGAGGACAGTGCCTGTGGAAGGGCCGCCTTGCTTGCTCTGTGTCTGAGTGGAGAGAGCGTGCCCCAGCACAGCCAGAAAGCCCAAGCACCCTTGCTCACCCTTGCTCGCTCTGGAGGCCGAGGCTGCCTCCAGAGGGCGGGAGCTCTGAGAGCAGGGACGTCTGCTTCTGTGCTTCCTCTTAGAAGTCACTTCACTTCTGTTCTACACCGTGGAGTCTTCCAGAACTGACTTCTATGGAGAAAAGAGACTGCTTCCGAGCAGAGTCAGCTTGGGACGTTGGAGTAGATGCGGCTGCTGTGTGTATGGGGTCCTTCTGTCGTGAGGTCATGGTGTGCAGGAGTGCCGGCCACAGTGCTGCATCACCATGTGACTCTGTTGCTGCCGGATGGCATTTCTTTATTAAAACCAGGCCATGAGCAAACCACTAAGTTTTGTTTATTCACAGATGTACAAGAAAGGCTTCTTGGTAATTAGATTTCTTCTCCATAGTGGTTTCTAGGTCGAGTGTTCTTTTGGCTGATGTTCTCAGGAATCTGTTTCCAGCTGATGGGCAGTATGGTTTTCAGATGCTCTGGGGGATTTCGTTTACCAAATCCACATTTTTATGTATTTATTGGTGGTGTTTATGTGGACGATGTTAATCCCAATTCATTGTCTAAGAATACTGAGTAACATCGCCACGCACAGTGGCACGTGTCTGTTATCTCAGAACTTGTGAGGCTGAGACAGGAGATGGCAGGTTTGAGGTCAGGGTCAGCAACTTAGCGAGACCCTGTTTCAAAATAAAAAGGGCTGGGGGTATAGCTTGGAGGTAGAATGCCCCTGGGCCCAATTCCTAACACCAAAAAAAAAAACCACCAAAAAGAAAGAAAGAAAGATTGTTCAGTAACGTTAGGGTGAGCCCGTGATTCCTGCTGTGGTGGATGCGGATGCTGTTCTGGTGGAGGAAGGGGCCACCTGATTGGGAGCGTGGGTGCTGGGCTTGTTCCCTGACCCGCATCAGCTTGTGTGTCTCCTGTCTCTCCTGCCTCCCACCCCACACTGTGTTTGCACAGAGTTTTCTTAGCTGTGAAGACAGGGAGTTCTGTGCAGCTTGGGGGGGTCAATGATTCTTTGCCCTCAGACCCTACATCCTTTTAACAAGCAGGCTGGTGGCCTGGGCCACAGACTCTACATACTGGCATCCTTGAGGGATGGGGAAACAAGGGGCAGAGCAGTCCAGAGAGAGAAGGGTCTCATGAGTGGGCAGTGTGCTAGAAACTGGTGGCAGTGCCGTGCCTGTGGCTGACAGGTTTATGTGTGCAGAGGTCACACATAAAGCGGCCATGCAGAAGGACAGATGTCCCAGATGGGCCATGCCCTTGTCATTGTGGTAGGGTCAGGGCATGTCAGGCTGCTGTGAGGAGGAGGCCCCAGACCTGAGCCATGTCCTGCATGGTTCTACAGATGGGGAATGGAGTCCCTGCTTTGTCCTTCCTCGTAGAGCTCTGGGCAGTGACTTCTGTGTGTGTGGATGAGGCCCTGAGGTCTTGGCCTGGGTGCACCTTGGCGGGCAGGAACAGGAAGTGTTGGCAGCCTGAGAGGGGGAGGCCTGGGGAGGGAGCAGAGCTGGGGTCCTGCCTGGACGAGATGTGGGGAGGCGGAGGTGAGGGCATGTTGACTGGTAAGGTGGGAGTACTTTTGGTTATAATTTCCTGCCATTTGGCTGGAACTCTGGGCCTGTGCTGGAAGGGCTTTGGTTGTCTTGCTGAATACTTGGCAATGGTTGCCATGGGGATGTGAGCCTTCCCCATGATGTAGCCTCCTGTCCCTGCACCTGTGTGTGAGGACACCCTCTGACATGGCTTCTGTGAGGCTGTGGGGACAGCATGGGTAGCCATGGTACCTCATCCTGCTCGGAACCCTGCATAGCCAAGAGAGGCCCCCATGTGGTCAGGCCGACCCGGCCCCCCCTCCTGCCACCTCTGTGAGTGAAAATGGGCCGGCCCAGGGGAGGGCAGGCCACATGCTACCTGGCGCCCCACTCTGTTCCCTGAGAAGGGAAGACAGAAGAGATGCTGCTGATAAGGACTGTAAAATGCATCTCAGTCTCCAAGGGGCAGAGAAGACCATGGCATGTAGCACTCCTGTTCCCACACCTTCCCTGCCAGCCCATAGCATTAGCTTGAGTCACAGTCTGCTGCGAGTCAGGGCAGGCGCTTCCTGTGCTCCCTGTGTGCCTATGCCTTCCTGGCCACTCCCACCATTCCCAGCTCTCCTGCGGGTCAATCTGGGGCCCTGCCATTCCTTGGCTCCACTGGTTCCTCCTGTCCTCTTGTCACCTCACAGTCACAGGGGCTCTAGCAAGAGTGGGCCCCAGGTCCCCACCAAGATAGACTGTGGGACCGCACCGGTGTGCAAGGCTCATTGTCTTGTTTGTGCAGGTGTCTGAGGCCCTTGGCAGGAGGAGCCTTTGGGCTTGACTGACGGAAGGTTTCAATTAATTTTTAGAGAGAAAATGACGAGGAGATGAAAGCCGCCAAAGAGAAGCTGAAGTACTGGCAGCGGCTGCGGCACGACCTGGAGCGCGCCCGCCTGCTGATCGAGCTGCTGCGCAAGCGAGAGAAGCTCAAGCGCGAGCAGGTGCGGTCCCCGCGCTGGAACTGTCCCGTGAGGGCCATCCAGGACGTGGCTGGAGATTCCCCAGAGCAGCCCACCCCCAGCATGCCCCTGCCCCATAGTTAGCCCCTCAGTTGGGCCTGCCTTGTGCCAGGTCAGGTGACTACCCTGGAAAGAAGTACAGGCAGGGGTGAGGAGAAGGGCTGCCTCGTGGCAGGGTGGTCGCCAGCACATGGGGTGTGGCTGGGGTGGTGGCTGTGGAGTGTAAGGCGCCAGGGTTCACTGGGTGCGCCTGCAGTCCCTAGAGGTGAGCTGTGCTGTCGCCGCAGGTGAAGGTGGAACAGATGGCCATGGAGCTGCGGCTCACCCCGCTAACGGTGCTGCTGCGCTCTGTGCTGGAACAGCTGCAGGAGAAAGACCCTGCGAAGATCTTTGCCCAGCCCGTGAGTCTGAAGGAGGTACGTGTCACCATTGTGTTGTGTCTCACGCGTGACCGAGGGTTCGTGGTGGTGTTTGATTGATAAACAGTAGCTAGGGGAAAGGCATTGCTTGTCATCGTAATTTTTATTTTTATTTAATGGATACACGCAGTTTGAATTACACAAGATGATATGTTTCATTGTGAAGCACCGGAAGTGCCTCTGGAGGCTCTGTTCAGCCTCAGCAGTTGGCAGCCTTGGTCCAACCAGCACGCCAGTGTGCTTTTAGCTAGAGGAACTCGGGTCCCTGTAGGGATGGTCCCTGCAGGGATCTGGGTTCGTGTCTGACTGGTTTCGTGCTGCCACTGTTAACCATGTGAAAATAGCCTGCTGTGTGTGTGGTTCTCAAATATGATTGGCTATATAAATAATATAGAATAAATTAAGAGTCCTGTTTTAGTTTGTAAATGATTCTTTTCCTCCCTAAAATTAGGTACCAGATTATCTGGATCACATTAAACATCCCATGGACTTTGCCACAATGAGGAAACGGCTAGAAGCTCAAGGGTATAAAAACCTCCATGCGTTTGAGGAGGATTTTAATCTCATTGTAGATAACTGCATGAAGTACAATGCCAAGGACACCGTGTTTTATAGAGCCGCAGTGAGGCTGCGAGATCAGGGAGGTGTTGTTCTGAGGCAGGCCCGGCGTGAGGTGGACAGCATCGGCCTGGAAGAGGCCTCGGGAATGCACCTGCCCGAGCGGCCCGTCGCGGCCCCTCGGCGGCCTTTCTCCTGGGAAGACGGTAAGAACCGGGCACCGTGGCCAGGAAGAGACGGGAGGCTACTCTTCCCAGCAGACTGTGCAGTGTTAGGATCCCAACATGTGATCAACGTAAACATTCCTGAGGGTACTTCTGTTTTTTGTTGTTATTTTTCTCTGCCACCTGGTGTGTATTGTCCGTAGCACATCTCACTCGGGCTCTGCCGTGTTTCAGGTGTCCACTGGAGAGGTACGGGGCCAGTAGCAGCTCAGGTCTCAGTGACACAAAGAAGACGGTTGAGTTGGGAATCTGTACCTAGCAGTGGGCTTTGGTCAGCTTTGGAGAGTGTCTTGAAAAAGGGAAGGCTGTCGCAGCTCTCTTTCAGAGTTAGAGAATAAAAGCAAAGGCCCTCCTCGGCTTTGCTCTGACCCCTGACCTCATGGCGTGCACATGTCGCAGGAAGGCCTCAGCCTGGGCTTGTGCTTCTGGCACATGCTGTGGCTACCTGATTCATTTGTCTCCTAATGTATCCTTGGAAACCTCGCTGCCCCTTGCTTGTCAAGCCTACCTTAGTGTTGAGTGGCGTGAGTGTCCAGATGGGTTGGTGGGACGCCTCAAAGCATGGTTTTCCTGAATTCAAAGTTGTTAGCAAAAATCACCGTGCGTCTGGTTCCTTGGTTTAGAGGTGTCATATTTCTGGTTTCTTGGCCTATCACCCGATGAATTTCTCACCAGTGCTAGGACTGGAGTTATGACTGATGCAGCTTGGCCTCGCCCTCACCCTCCACGCCCTGTGGGCTGTGGCATCCTGACTTTATCTCTCCTCCCTTGTATAGCAGCTGTGGCCTCAGCCAGGACACAGGTCCCTGCGCACTCCTAGCTGCTGGCCACCTGTGGCCCAGAGGGCGTGTCTCCCGCCAGCACTTTGGCATCTGGTAGGGCATGCAGTATAGGTTGAATTCTTTGTATGTGTGTGTTACTGGGGATTGAACTCAGGCATTCTACCTCCGAGGTACACCTCCAGCTCTTTTTATTTTTTTTTTTTATTTTGAAGCAGGGTCTTGCTAGGTTGCTGAGAGTCTCACTAAATTGTTGAGGCTGCTTTTGAACCTGCAGTTCTCCTGTCTCAGCCTCCCATGTACTAGGATTACAGGCATGTGCCACTGTGCCTGACTGAACCCCTCGCCCTTTTTTTTATTTTTTGGTCTTGGATTTCAAGGGTATCGTCTTTTTTTGTAGTAAATTGGAAAATAAACACAAGCTCAAAACACAGAGCTGACAGCTCTCAGCAAACCCACATAGAGACATCCTGTTGTGGAACGTTCCCCAGGGCCCCAGGTGGAACTGAGTCTGAAGCTGAGACCTTGGAGTGAGCTCAGTCCTCCTCACACACGCCCTTCCTGGCTCCTGGCACGGCTTCACTAGGCTGCGTGTGGAAGCAGGGGCCCTGCCTTCCCTGGGTGGCGTGTGGATCCCTTGCTGGCTTTGGCCTTGGGCTGAGACTGTGCTCTGGGTGGTGTTGACTACCCTTAGAAATAGGAGCACCCGCATGACACTGGGAGCATTGGTCCCTGCGTGTGGTCTCCAAGGCCTCCCCTCAGCCCTGCTTGCTCCAGCCACCTTGAACGGACAGAGATGAGAGTCCTCTGAGTCAGTCAGTGCCTTTGAGAAGATGGCTGGACATGGCTAAACAAATGTCTACACCGGCTTTTTGCTAAAGAAGAAAGCAAAAGTGAGAAGTCCTAATTGATTTCCTCCTCAGTGTTGGGTGGGGAGACTGTGTGAGCTGTGGTGTACGAGCACCGAGGGGACTTGTAGGCACAGATGGAGAAGCTGCTGGTCCTCTGTTTAAATCCATCAGTCATCACAAGGTTGTTTTCTTTGGGGCTTCAGATGATGGGATTTTTGTTGCTATGAATGTTTTTGAAGTATTCCCTATGAGGTTTTGTTTGAAATAGTGATAGGGACATGAGTCTTGGGTCACTATGTTGTAGACGTTTTCCTTTGTTTCTGACACTAGAACTTTGTTTCCTGCATAGACATGATACTTCAGTAGGACTGTGGTTTCTGGAGGACACTGGGCCACATATCAGGGCACACCTGCTTTGGTTTCTCTTCTCCCTCCTGCTCTTACTCTTCTTTTGGCTCCTGGTTTTGTCTTCAGATAGCTCTAAAGAGTAGTTTCTTTCTTGGTCATCTCACCAATGTAAGATAGTTTGTATTTTATGAGTTTTGATGTTTCATTGAAGTTAAAATTGCAGGGACTTTTGGAGTAAATAGGCCTGGAATTCAGATACCGTGAACTTTGCAGCCCAGGTTCAGTAAAGCTACATGATAAGGCTGGCTAGGCTGATTGTGGCGTGCAGACAGCCCTAAGTCACCTCATTTGCACACCTTCGCTTCCGTTGGCAGCCTCAGCGCAGTCCCTCTCGCACCTGGGGTCTGGTGAAGCATGCACGTCTCTGGTGGCCCTTGTGCGACCTTGCTTGGAACAGGCTATCTGCACAGGAGTACCTCCTTGGGTCTTGCTCCAGGAGAGGTTGCAGGTATCATCTGGGCACTGCCTCTGTGGCCACACTGTACCCCCTGTCCCTGGTGGCTGTGGGAGTAGGAATTCTCCTATAGGAGCATCCTGCATCTCCTCACGGTGGCGGCCTCTTGTGGATTCAGAGTGCGGGTAGAGGACCCGTGCACAGCCTGAGTGGCCATGCCGGGGCCTTGGCCAAGGGCACTTTCGAGGATGGCTGGGACCAGTGCAGTATTCTGAGAGGTGCCGAGGACCCGATGGCTGATGGTGTATGTCCTTTGGTTCAGTGGACAGGTTGCTGGACCCAGCCAACAGGGCTCACCTGGGCCTGGAAGAGCAGCTGCGAGAGCTGCTGGACAAGCTGGATCTCACCTGCTCCATGAAGTCTAGCGGCTCGCGGAGTAAACGAGCGAAGCTGCTCAAAAGAGAGATTGCGGCCCTTCGAAACAAGCTTAGCCAGCAGCACAGCCAGTCCCCACCAGAGGGGTCAGGGACTGGAAGCTTCGAAGAGGACGCCGCTCCACTGGGGCCAGATGCGGGGCAGGAAGGTAAGCATGGTGTGGCATGCGCAGCTTCAACCAATGTTCTGTGGTTAGCACTAGTTTTGTAAACTTTAAAATTCATAAAGCTCTGGTCACTGGGTATTCCCACCAGGTTGTATTTTTGGGTTTTTTTTTTTTTTTTTTTTGGTGGTACTAGGAATTGAACCCAGGGACGTTCTACCTCCGAGCTACACTCTCAGCCCTATTTTTAAATTTTTATTTCAAAACAGGGTCTCGCTAGGTTGATGGAGGTCTCACTACTTGCGGAGGCTGTCCTCGCACCTGTGATCCTCCTGTCTCAGCCTCCCAAGTACTAAGATTACAGGCCGGTGCCACTGCACCTGGCTGGTTTTTGTTTCTTTTTGAAAAGACATTACAGTTTGTGCCGTTATGTACCATCTTTTGGCAGTTACCTAATTTGCAAACTTTAAGGCATAGGATGAGATCTTTTTATTCAGTTTAGGCCTGAAAAACACATTTTAAAATAATGGTTTGATCTAATACTGCGTTGAAGAGTAAAGGTGGTCTGTATGAAAAGAGTAAGAGACGCTCTTGTTATGTAAATTGAAGGGGAGCTGTTTAGTTACACACAAGATTACTGAACATGGCTCCTTGGAAGGGCTGTTATATACTGCTGTCATGAAGTGCTCCCCCATGGTGTGAAGTTGGGAGGGAGGCTCCGGTGCTTCCCAGCAGAGGCCGGCTCCGGCCAGCTCCTCTTCAGTGGCTCTGTAGCCCTTCTTGTGAGGAATCTTCAGCAGAGCCCTGCTGTGTACGTCGAGGATGTTATGGGTAGGAGGGAAATGCAGGAGAATAAGTCCATCTGTTCAGTGGGAGAACAGTGGGATCTAGCGCAGGTGTAAAATTGGGGTGGCGAGAGGGTAACTGCTTGTGCATGTCTCGGTGGGGGAGAGATGGGATTGTAGGTGAAAACTAGGAACTACCTGTATGAAGAAAATGCAGGTGACCCTGCTCTGCTCAGCCTCCCTTTTCCCGATGGCACTCGCCACATTTTGGCTGCACAAGTCGCAGGTAGAGTAAAACCCGCTCCTGCCACCACTGTCAGCAGCTTGGTTTATAATCTCCCTGAGTTCTTTCCTGGCATATCTAGCCAGGGATAGGAAAGCATTAAAACAGACTCGGTTGTTCTCCAATTTGCTTTTAATCCATATAGCCATCGGTGGCAGAAAGCATGACCCTGCCCTGTTCCTCAGTCCCCAAAGATTGATGGTTGGTGACAGACGACCTTCTGGCTCCTCCGAGTCTAACAGACTCCCATCATGTGATTGTGCCTTTTATTCTGTTGCTGTGTTAGGCAGCCAGCAGAAACTAGTGCTAGCCCCATTAGATTTTTGTCTTAGAAAGTTACTTCCAGCTGGTCATGGTGGCACACACTTGTAATCCCAGTACTTGGGAGGCTGAGACTGGAGGATCCGGGTTCGCGGCCAGCTTCAGCTACTTAGTGAGGCCCTCTGCAACTTAGTGAGACCCTGTTTCAAAATAAAGAATAAAAAATAGGGCTGGGGGTGTAGCTCAGAGGTAGAATGTCCCTGGGTTCAATCCCCAGTACTGCAAAAAAAGAAAAAGAAAAAATATATATATAGCTGGGCATGGAGGTTGTACGCCTGTAATTCCAATACTTGGGAGGCTGAGACAGGAGGATTACAGGTTCGAGGCCAGCCCCAGCAACTTAGTGAGGCTCTCTGCAACTTAGCAAGACCCTGTTTCCAAATAAAAAATAGGACTGGGGGTGTAGCACAGAGGTAGATGGCCCCTTGGTTCTATCCCCAGTACCACCAAAAATAAATAAATAAAATAAATAAATAAAAATAAGCTGGGCATGGTGGCACATACTTGTAATCCCAGTACTTGGGAGGCTGAGACAGGAGAATCGCAGGTTCGTGGCCAGCCTCTGCAACTTAGACCCTGTTTCAAAATAAAAAAATAAAGCAGTGTTGGAGGCGTAGCTCAGAGGTAGAATGTCCCTGGGTTCAATCCCTAGTACTACCCAAAATAAATAAATAAATAAATAAATAAATAAATAAATAGGGCTGGTAGAATGCCACTGGGTTAAATCTCCAGTAAAAAACAAAAAAAAAAAAAGAAGAAAGTTTCTTCCAGTGTGTCCAGCTGAGAATTGCTTGTGCCCTTTCCCCTTACCGTTGTGTCTTCTGGGTACAGAAGGGGAAGTGAGTCCCCACGCTAAAGGCTTTATTCTTTAGTGCACAACGTGTTTACTTCCTGTTCTCTAGCAGCCGTCCACCAGCCCTTGGCCCTTCGCTGCCTTTGTGGGGTCCTGTGCGTTTCTTTGAGGACCATTTGCTCATGGGACCTTTGACATCCAGATCTATTGGGATCCTGGATGCTCCCTTTTGGGCCTGGTGGGTGCCAGATGATACCATTGCCTGGTTCCCATGACAATCCATTTCAGGCCCCTCTTCCTGCAGCCCTAGCTGGTCTGCTGACTGAGGTTGATCCTTGCATGCAACCACTCTGGTTTGTGTACATTTCATCCTAAAAAGGTGAGTGAGGGAGGTTTGTTGGCAGGTGGGTTTCCTCTCATCTGAATAGCCCAATCCCCAAAGCGTTCTCCTCCCAGACACAGCCTGTCCCACTGTACAGCTGCACTGTGCCTTTCCGTTCTTTTCCAGAGGCTTTCTCCACCCGCCCTCTGCAGTGATGTGGCTCTTCAGATCCCTCACCTTTTTTTATTGTTGTTGTACTGGGGATTGAATCCAGTGGTATTCTACCTCTGAGCTGCACCCCCAGACGTATTTTATTATTTTGAAACAGGGTTTTACTAAGTTGCAGAGGGCCGTGCTAAATTGCTAAAGCTGGCTGTAAACCTGCAATCCCCCTGTCTCAGCCTCCCAAGTACTGGGATTACAGGGGTGCGCCACCATGCCCAGCTTGTATTCTTTCACCCAGCAGGAGGCAGCCGGTGTCCTTGGAAGGTCATCATGTTGCTTTGCAGCGCTGGGGTCATTTTGAAGAAAGTACACATGGTATCTGAGACAAAGATGCCTAGAACGGCTGTAGATTATTAGGCCTGTGTTGAAAATGACTAAACTCATGAGTGTTACTTCCTTCTAGCTCAGGGGAGAGGTAGATGGAGAAAGGAACAGCCTTGACAGTCTGTTCTGAGGCGAAGCAGGGAATGTAGGGGTAGAGTCCCCCTTAAAGGAAAGAGAGAATCCCTGGGCAGAGCAGACCTGCTGCGGGGAGCACGTAATGTCGGTGACGACAGCCAGAAGCAGGTCTGAGCTGCTGTAGAAGTGTGAACTCACCATGGGATCGCACCAAGAGCAGATGCTTGAAAGTGTGCCAGCATGTTCTTCAGGAGGAGGAGGTCTCTCTTTCCCTTAAGTGTACCCACAGGATTATCACAGAAGTTCCTTCATATCAAGTTTGTAGTTTTACTTGAAATGTAATGGAATGATATTTATGTGACGTTTACAAGTCTTAATGTGAAGAACTTCAGCAGGCAAGCCCTTTGTGCCAGGCCCTGAGACACAGGTGGAGCAGGAAGGAGGCGCCTCCTGGCTGGCCATGACTTGGTCTGTAGCCTGAGGCATGGGCTTTTTGTCAGGCTGCCCTCTGTGTGCATGATATGGCTGATGAGCTCCAGCCAGGTGACTGCTGAGGTCTACGTGGACCTTGGTCATGATAACCGGTGGCTCTTAGAGGCCACTATCTTCGTCTTTATATCTGGTTCGGTTTCCTGGGTGCAGAACAGTGACCAGGAGCTTTGGAAGGAGCAGAATCCCCACCCTGTGCTGGTGAATGGGGCTCCTGCGTTACCCCTGGGTAAGTTGTGAGGAGGTGTGCCTGTCCCTTGCCAAAGGATCCAGAGTCAGTTCAGTCAGTCCTGTGCACTTCTGTGTGCAGAATAGCCAGCCAGGGTGTTCCTGCTGTATATACACAAGAAGTGGCAGGCAGGAACAGGGAAGTTTGGAAAGAAATTTTAACACAGCACATGTGCAGTGTGTGAGCTCTGCTCCTGCAGATCCCAGGGGAGGGGAGCGGGGTGTACAGTGCAGTGTGTGAGCTCTGCTCCTGCATATCCCAGGGGAGAGCAGTGGAGGTGTACAGTGCAGTGTGTGAGCTCTGCTCCTGCACATCCCAGGGGAGAGCAGTGGAGGTGTACAGTGCAGTGTGTGAGCTCTGCTCCTGCACATCCCAGGGGAAGGCAGTGGAGGTGTACAATGCAGTGTGTGAGCTCTGCTCCTGCAGATTCCAGGGGAAGGCAGTGGAGGTGTACAGTGCAGTGTGTGAGCTCTGCTCCTGCATATCCCAGGGGAGGGCAGTGGAGGTGTACAGTGCAGTGTGTGAGCTCTGCTCCTGCATATCCCAGGGGAGGGCAGTGGAGGTGTACAGTGCAGTGTGTGAGCTCTGCTCCTGCAGATCCCAGGGGAGAGCAGTGGAGGTGTACAGTGCAGTGCGTGAGCTCTGCTCCTGCACATCCCAGGGGAGAGCAGTGGAGGTGTACAGTGCAGTGTGTGAGCTCTGCTCCTGCAGATCCCAGGGGAGAGGAGTGTAGGTGTATAGTGCAGTGTGTGAGCTCTGCTCCTGCACATCCCAGGGGAGAGGAGTGGAGGTGTACAGTGCAGTGTGTGAG
>PVJS01037224.1:0-20033 GCA_004027185.1 Glis glis
CGGCAAAAAAAAAAAAAAAAAAGAACAAGCTCTGTCCTCTTTGGTGGCCTTTGTGGTTTTCCATAGTGTGTCAGTCAGCTTTCTGTCACTGTGACAAAACACCTGAGATAAACAGCTTAGAGGAGGAAAGATTTATTTGGTGTATGGTTTCAGAGGTCAGTCCATGGTTGGCTGGCTCCACTGCTCTGGCTCTGAGTTGAGGAACTAACAGCCTTTGTCCTCCTCCATTACTTTTTCAACAGTCTCTTGCTACAAGAGGAGGGTGGTAAGAGAAGTATTTTTAGACAATAGTTATAGCTTGCCCATGATCTGCTGAGACGCTGCGGGCTTTATCTATATTTCTTGGGCAAAACACACTAAGAACAACAGTGGTCTCATAGTGGTTATAACCAGCATGGAGTGTGGTCCATCAGTTGACGGCTGTCACAATCGTACCTTGTGACTGGATCTTTCCATCACTTACCAACCATAAACAGTCACTTTTTTCCTGTTTAATATACATATCTCGTTGTCCCTCAGTATCCCTGGGGATTGGTTTCAGTACCCCTGTGGATACCAAATCCATAGATGAGTAAGTTTTTACATAACATGGTGCATTTGCATGTAACCTACACACATCCTCCCATATACTTAAAATCATCTCTAGATTACTTATAATACCTGATATAATGCAAATGCTACATAAATAGATGTTGTACTATAATATTTAGGGAATAGTAAGTAAAAATACCTATACCTATTTAGTTTGTCTTTTTTCTGGATGCTTTTGATCCACAGTTGGCTGAATCCACCCATGTAAAACCCTGAATATGAAAGATTGACTGGATTCTTGTTCCTTTAAGGTCTAACATGCTTCATAAGTGATATGCTTCTAGGTTTAGTTTCTATTTCCTATAGCAGAATTGGACATTTTAAATATAAATTTAGCAAGTACATATAATGCTGGGTACGTCACTTCGGTTCTTTGAATCACAGAATCGCTGAGAAGAGCCAATGAAATAATAAGCATAATATGTTCACGGAAAAGAAAAGTGCTATATAAATACTTATTTTAGAAGTGCAACACCAGATATGATGTCACGCCCTAGACAAGTCAAGGAAACTCTCTGAGTCTCAGTTGAATCTTCTTAAAATACCTGTGTCACAGATCATGAGGAATCAACGCAATGGTGGTTAGAAAGTTCCCAGGCCAACGAGGGACACAGAGATGTGATTGGGAAATGTTGGTTTTCATCCCTCATCCTTGGTAATCATCATCTGCAATTAAATCATAGAGCCAAAGTTGAACAAAATTTTTAAAAAAGGATCACGTTCTTGGAGATGAGTTAATGTCAATCAAAATACTCGCACCCTTTTATTGAGCACTTAACCACGTACCAGGTAATGAGCCTACAGCCTGCTGGGACTCCACAGTTTAGTTTTAGGGGGAGAGCACTGCTCGATTTCCAGTTGTAATGCAAAAAACATTCATTTATTGGCCAAGTAGGTTCTGGTGGCTACAAGTCCAAGATCAAGATGTGAGCAGGGTTGGGGCCCTCTGAGGCCTCTCTCCTTGGCTTGAGGGTATTGTCTTCTCCCTGTTCCTCTCATAGTCATCCGTCTGTGTCTTAATGTCCTCTTGTTCTAAGGACACCAGTTTTATTGGATTAGAGACCTCCATAAGTCTGTAACCTAATCACATTTGGAGAGGTCCTGCCTCTGAATACTGGGAGTTAGGATATCAATATAGAATCGTTTTGGGGGGATGCAACTCAACCCATAACGAGCATCTGCTTTGTGCCTGGAATTTCTCTAAGCTGCTAGAGATTCTCCAGCGAATGAGAAGTGGATGGGGTGCAAATTAGCAATGATGATGGTAACAAGAGAGCAAGGAGTGCGTTGCTGGAGTCTCCTTGCAAGAGTGGGCAGGCTTTTGGAAAGTCTAGTTCCTCTGAGCCCAGTGATACACAGATTCTTTTCTGGAACTTTCTTTCCTGCCCTCTTCCCATGCCCTGTCCTCTCTGCTACCTGTCCTTTCCTCTCTGCTTCCTGATAAGCTTGTCATTGCATTTCCTTCCTTGTGTCATAATGTGTGTGTGTGTGTGTGTGTGTGTGTGTGCGCGCGCGCACACGCGCACATGCACGCACATGACTATCCTGTAAACTGTGAGCTCACCACGAAGAGAAATGTTATCTTTTCATCAAGCTGGCATGAAGCCTGGTGCGGTGCCTGGCATGTAGAAGATGCTCAATAAATGTTTGATGAATAAATGAATCAAACCTGAGCAGGCTCTGCGGTGAGGTGCCTATGGGATCAGGCTCTGGGTGAGATGGAATTTTAATAAGCAGTGGAAAATTCCAGAGACATCTGAAGGCCACTGTCTGCCTTCCCTGCCGTCAGCTGCGGGGTTTCTGAAAGGCAAAGGCGGGTAAAAGAATTTTGTGGGCTGGTTAAAATAAAAATCCGAAGAGTGACTGTTTTATTTTAGTTTTTAATTCTGAAGCTTTCTGTGAGAATTGGTGGAAAGAGAGCTCTGCTTACCCAGGAAGATAAGCCTGAAAGCACGGTTCGTCGTTTCTTTAATCTTAAAAGTATAGGAAGATGGGGGGAGGGGGCGGAGGTAAGCTGGGATGTTAGGGAGGATAATAAAATGCCCCTTTATGGAGTTCTTTTATGCCTGACTCTGTGTTCAATATTTTTTGTGTGTGTGGTGCTGGGGGTTGAGTCCAGGAGCATTCTACCTCTGAGCTACACCCCTAGCCCTGTTTTATTTTTTTATTTGGAAACAGGGTCTTGCTAAGTTACTAAGAGACTCGCTAAGTTGCTAAGGCTGGTCTTGAATCTGTGATCCTCCTGTCTCAGCCTCCCGAGTACTGGGATTACAGGCGTGCGCCACCATGCATGGCCCGTGTTCAACTCTATACATGTGATTCCATTCACTTCATACCAACAAGGTGAATCCAAAGGCCTCAAATATGAGGAAACTGCTCAGAGTGTTTGAGTGACCAGCTCCAGGACACACAGCTCTCAGGTCTCAGAGCCAGATTTATCCCTGGCTTCAGTGCCTCTGGGATCACCCTCTGTGCTTAGGTCCTCGTTCTCTAGAGATGCCACAGTGGTCTTCTTTCCTCCTCCTGTTCCCTCCCCACCAATCAGAGCCATGCTCTGATACTTTGCATCTGATCGAACCTCTGGGCCTCGCAGATTCTGAGCCAAAGGAAGAAGACATTAACAAAATTGGAGACATGAGGGGGAGCTAAGAAATCATTTTCATTTAGTTTTCCTTTTTGTTTTTTCCTCTTCAGATCTTGCTATCCTTATAGAAGACAAGACCAAGGTGATTAACTCTTAAGAAATCATGTGGTCAGGTTGTGCTCTCTGACTTACAAAACTTAGCACTATAAACAAAACAAACAAAAAACACAAATAGCCCAATCAATAAATGGGCAACTGAACTGAATAGATACTTCTCAATGGAAGAAATACAAATGGACAATATATATATATGTATATGTATATATACATATGTATATATGTATATGTATGTATATGTGTATATATGTATGTATGTATATATGTATATATGTACATATATATATGTGAAAAAATGTTCAACATCATTAACAGTCAGGGAATTGCAAATGAAAACTACACAGAGATTCCATCTAACCCCAGTTAGAATGGCAATCATCAAGAATACAAGCAATAATAACTGCTGGCAAGAATGTGGGAAAATAGGCACCCTTATACACTGTTGTGGGATTGCAAATTAATACAGCCACTAAGGAGATCAGTTTGGAGATTCCTCAGAAGACTAGGAATGGATCCACCATATGATCCAGCTATACCACTCCTGGGTATCTTTCCAAAAGAATTGAAGTTAGAATATTATAGTGATACATACATATCCATGTTTATAGCAGCACAATTCACAATTAGCCAAATTATATACCATCCTAGGTATCCACGAACAGATGGATGAGTTACAACACTGTGTTATATACATATAATGGAATTTTACTCCGCTGTAAAGAAGAACAAAATTATGTTATTTGCAAGAAAATGGATGGAACTAGAGAATATTATGTGAAGTGAGATGAGCCAGCCTCAGAAAGTGAAGGGTGATATGTTTTCTCTCACACATGGAAGCTAGAGAGAAATTGGGAAACAAAAGGGACTTTCAGGTTGGGCATGGGTGGTGCATGCCTGTAATTCCAGTCCTTGGGAGGCTGAGACAGGAGGATTGTAAGTTCAACATCAGCCTCAGCAACTTAGTGAGACACTGTTTTAAACTGAAAAATAAAATAGGGCTGGGGGTATAGCTTCGAGTTAGAATGCCCCTGGGTTCAATTCCTAGTACCAAAAAAAAAAGGTACTTCAGATGAATGAGAGATACCAGTAGAATAGTGGAATGGAATTTGGGGAGGGAGATGGAGAAAGGAAAGGGGATCCTATGTATATATGTGAAGCTCTCAATATCAATTTCAGTATTATGTGCATGGAAGAGGAGGGAGTGTGGTGGGATCTGGAGGGGAATGCACAGGGTGTTGCACACATGTATATTTCTATTACACTAAACCTCAATATAATGTATAATTACAATGCACCAATAAAAGTATATTGAAAATAAAAATAAAAATATAAATTTAAGAGAATTTGCTCTGTGAAAGAGGCAATGTATGGCTCTTTTTCTGAAATGCGCTTGGCCTGTTTTAATAATGCAAACTGGATCTTTGCTTACTACACAAAGAAACCTGTCCTCATCCACAGAACAGCAGGAACCATCCAGGTGAGGGAGGAGCCAGTCCCCACTGCCTCTGTCCCTGAGGCTGAAAGTTGTTTTCATGAGTTTGGAATCAGATAGGACAAAATGCCCAAGAATTTGGTCACTCGACTTCTTTGAAAGTTTTGACTGCAAGGAGCTGATGTGCCTACCTGTCCTTGAACAGCCCGTCCTACATCCATAACTTCACCAGCATCTTTCTTCTCCCACATTATTCGTGGTGCAAGTTAAACTAAATGAATGTTTGACAGGAGAGACTCATTTGCCCAAGTTAGGATGCCTGCAGTGATTTCTCTTCTCCGAGTGCTTTCTGGCATCATAGTGAATGTCATCACTTGGCATGTTTACCAAGGTCAGAGCATCTATCTGTAAAAATATGACCACCTCTGTCATCCCGTATGTGTGTCCTAGTCATGAATATATTACCCATAATAGAATAGTTACACAGAATAAGAATATGCAAGGACAATTATAATTTCACACGCAGGGCTATTTTCTGTGCAAAAAAAAGGAAAAAATGTAGTTTATTCATTTGGCAATATTTTTACTTTTCTAGAATTTTGCTTTTTCCAGAGTTTTTTTCCCCTAATCTCATCCTACTAAGATTGTACTCTTCCACAAATCCAGTGTGATATGGGTTATCAGGGATAACCTCACCTGGAAAATTGAGGGGGGGCGAGGGAGAGAGAGCGAGTGAGTGATGCAGGGACAGGATTGGTCTGCAACCCTGTGTTAGGTGTAAATAGCACTGAATCTTGAGTCAGGCACAGGCTGCTGTGTCCCAGGCAAGATGCAAGCATCACATGCATTTTGGAATTCAGGATTATTTAAATTTCAGGAAGGCAACTCATTGGGTACAGTAATCCAGCTTTCCTTTTTCTTCAGAAAAACATATTAGTTGTCGTACAAAGTGGGCTAAAGACTGTCAGAAAAAGGTTGGGTTTTATAGCCAAATGGCTTGGGTAGGAAGGTTAATTTTTTTTAAAAAAAATTGCAGTCTTTTGGATTTCAGAATTCCAGAGAAGAGATATTGGAGCTGTAGTGTATAATTAAAAGAAGGTACACGCTCTGTAATCTCATCATTATATGCCCTGAAAAAAATACTCTGGCGAGAAACCCTGGGGAGAAACCTCGACAAGACGCTCTCTGTCACCTCGCTCCTCAGGTGACCCAGGGAGATACCTGCTTAACTTAGATTCAGTCTCAGGGGACTCTCTCCTCTGTCCCCCACCCCAGCCCCATCCCTCATCCTGTTTCCTTCCTCATTTAGAAATGGTAAGGATTTTAGATGGAGTGGGGGTGTTTTATATTGGTTTATTTGCTATTTAGTTTATTGTTCTTTATTCTTCTTTTTACAAAATCCATATGAATTCATGAAAAAATCAGATATAACAATAACAATGAAAAGCTACAGTCCCCGACCCCCCAAAGATGATGTTGCCAACTCGCTGTATGATTTGCTATATTTTTATTCTTCTAAGAGTGTAAAAAGATTTTTTTAGCTAAATGAATGAATACTACACACAATTCTTTTTGTGTGTGTGTGGTACTGGGAATTGAACCCAGAGGCATTCTACCTCCAACCTACACCCCCAGATCAGTTTTATTTCTTATTTGGAAACAGAGTCTGGCTAGGTTGCTGAAAGCCTCACTAAATTGCTGAGGCTGGGGTAAAACCTACGATCCTCCTATCTCAGTCTCCCAAGTACTGGGATTACAGGTGTGTACCACCACGCTCGGTGTTACTATGCACAATTCTAAAACACAAAACTTTTAGGAAAGTAATATTTCTAAAATAAGTAGTATATATTTTCAGCAGAGGGGCATAAACTAAGAATTAAAAAATACTGGAATCTCACTATTAATATTTTTTTTTTTGCGGTACCGGGGCCCTATTTTTTATACTTTATTTTGAAACAGGGTCTCACGATGTTGTGGAGGGCCTCACTAAGGTCAGAGAGAGAGAGAGAGAGAGAGAGAGAGAGAGAGAGAGAGACAGGGAGAGAGAGCAAGAGAGCTGAGGCTGGCCACGAACCTGGATCCTCCGGTCTCTGCCTCCCAAAGTACTGGGATTACCAGAATGCGCCACCACACCCGGCTAGCATTAATATTTTGCAGGTGGGAATAGGGCAAAAATAATTTTTTTAGCTACATTTTATTTAGGATGTGTGTTACTTTCTTGTATTTGACAATATAGGTATAACCACAGAGAATCCTCCTGCCCAAGTTCTGCATGGGGCTGTATTCCTGAAATAATGGCAGGGTTTGGAGTATTTTCTTTAACTTTTGCTTTGCAAGCTAGAGAAAGAGATAGAAAATATCATAAAATAGTACAGCTAGAAGGAAATGGAAAAAACTATCAAATCCTCTCACTTAACGAAGAAACTGGAAGGTGGTATCCACTCTAAATTGGCAACATCGTGTCCCAATACCTGGGTTCAAAACCCAGTTCCTATATCAGACAAACACTTTTAACTTCTCTGGGACTCAGTTTCATAATCTGAAGCAAAGTTCATACAGTTGGCAATCTATACCCGTGGGTTTCCACATCCACAGAATCATCCAACCTTGGATTGAAAATATTTGGAAAAAAAATGCATCTGCACTGACTGAGCATGCACAAACTGTTTTTTCTTGTGATCATTCCTTAAACAACACAGTGTAACAATTATTTGCATAGCATTCATGTTGTATTAGGTATTACAAGTAACCTACAGAGGATATAAAGCCAACCGAAATTCTGCATAGGTTAAATGCAAATATGATGCCATTTCATACAATGGGCCAGAGCATTTGCAGATTTTGGTGCTCATGGGGTCCTGGCACCATCCCCTGCAGCGATTTCACAGGGTGTGGTAAAGATAAAAGAGGCAGGGGCAGAGGACCAAGCATCATGGGTGGCTGTGAACGGGATCCCAGTCCATTCAGCCTTGTCTGTTGGTGGCAGATATGGAAGTAGGAACTGAACCCTTTGCTCCCAAGCCAGGGCTCTTGCTCTACCATCATCCCAGGAGGCCGGGGACCATTATACTTGAGGGATGGACTTTGGCATTGGTGAGGTGGTAGGAAAGGGGCATAGACAGGACAAAACAACCTGATTATAGTCACCCCTTTTCTCCTCCTTTTAAAATACTCCTTGCAAGGGATGAGCGGCTATAGAGACTTTCTTCCTTTTAGAATCTGAAACTTGAATCGGCAGCAAAGGGTCAAGATCCTAGGGACTATCTCAATAGAAGGATGGGGCAGGGGCCGCCCTGGGACGCAGGAGAATGAGACTACAGTAAGGATGATTCTGGAGGGAAGTCATTACAGAAAGTACAAGAAGCCCCATCAGGTTGGCGCTCGCCCTGAGAAACCAGCCTTCCCACTTAGACATGGCTAAAAAAAATGTATGAAATTAAGATAAAATGCAAAATGTGTAATTGCTGGGCTGGGCAGTAATACACAGATTTCCTCCGTGCTGCATGAAAACTGGAGTTGAATAGCAACTCGTTACTTGAAAGATGTTCGGAAAACACAATAACATTTGGCTTAAACCCGATTACTGAAGAAATAAAGACAAAGAGCACAAACACAGAAATGTCTGGCTGGAGGAAATATGAACTGTCCTGTGTGGATTGAAACACACACACCACACACACGCACACACACACACACACTAAAGCAGGCACGCACACATGCAAATACACAACAGCACCTTCTACATTTTCTGGTGATCTACTGGATTGGGACCTAGAGGGGTTACAGTGTGTGATTTGCTAGCCATGCGACCCCTTTTCTTTGCTGAAAATCCTTAGGTTTTAAGATTCAGCCTCTCGATTCTATTTTTATTATTTTTTTAAAGCAAGGCTGCCACCAAAGAGAAACTGGGTTTGTAATAACCAGGCTCAGTCTTCTAATCATATTTAGTATTAGATTTCAGGAAATCTTAAACGTTCTCTTAATTTGGAAGATTCAAAACATCCAAGGCTCTTGGAAGATTGTGATATATAACCTTAATTTACTTAAAAGAAATCCCTAATAGGGTCCAATAATTTGTGGCCTGATACTAATTTTTTATGCAATATTGAGATGGCCATTCATCCTCTCCCCAGGGAAATTCTGGGGGGGAAGGTGCCGTGCCCCTTTAAATCACAACTGGAATTAGTTTTCAGGCTGAAATAGTATTTCTTCATGAAAAAAAAAAATCCACACCATTTCTTTTCATTTCATTAGCTGTTGTTCGGAAGAGCCTGCCTGGTGATCCCTGGGGGGTAGAGAAAAGAATTTAGAGTTTAAATATAGTTTGGGATCAGTAGAAAGTAGAACATTGTTCAGTAAAAAGAGGGGAAGGATTGCAAGAGTGCCCTTCTGTTTATGAAAGAAAGAACTGGGGAGAAGCCGTGAGCAGAGGAAAGAAGGGGGAGACTGAGCTTGTTATTATCTATTTAAAGAAACACCAGCCGGGCGTGGTGGCGTATGCTTGTAATCCCAGTACTTGGGAGGCTGAGACAGGAGGATCTGGGTATGAGGTCAGTCTTAGCTACTTAGTGAGGCCCTCTGCAACTTAGTGAGACCCTGTTTCAAAATAAAGAATAAAAATAAAATAGGGCTGAGGGTGTAGCTCAGAGGTAGAATGCCCCTGGGTTCAATCTCCAATACTGCAAACAAGCAAGCAAGCAAGCAAGCAAGCAAGCAAGGAAAGAAAGGAAGGGAGGGAGGGAGGGAAAGAAGGAAGGAAGGAAGGAAGGAAGGAAGGAAGGAAGAAAGGAAGGAAGGAAGGAAGGAAGGAAAAGAAAGAAAGAAAGAAAGAAAGAAAGAAAGAAAGAAAGAAAGAAAGAAGAAAGAAAGAAAGAAAAAGAAATAGAGAGAAACGCCATCCATTTGAACAATTAAACCTATCACAAACCCTTCCCAGGAATCACAAGCACCTTCAGAAATTCCCTCCCTGGGTGTGTTTTGGAATAGGTCCTAGTGTGAACAGAGAATTTATGAGAAAGCCTAGAAAAATTGTTTAAAAATGTAGCATTAACAGTATTTCAAACTTCTAGGAATCAAATCTGAAATAGACACAGGAATACATCTCCTTTCTCGTTTGGGAGAATGAGCCGGCAGACAAACCCACTTCCTCTTCTGCCAGGAGGCAAAGCAAGCCCATTACAACCACATTTCAGGCCCTTTTAAAAGGTGCTCAGAAATCTCTACCCAGGCTCTGAGGGTCCACGAGCTCCGGTTTTCATGCCCAATGTGCCTTTATGGGCTGGGTTCAGCCCAGCCTTCTGAGGACGTGCATACACATCTAATCCAGCACTACAAAGCTGCCCGAGCCCTATCCCCAGGAGGCTCTGAGCTCCTGGCAGAATCTCAGCTTCTCTGAATAAGATGGAAATTTATTAGGAGGAAATTATTCTGGTGTCTTCAGAAATACAACATTCCTGATAAAAATCTTGCTCCTGACAGCAGACTAACAAGATACATTTGTTAGTGGTTTCTGTTCCTGGGAATCGGCGGGCAGATGCCCTGCCCTTTCATTGCAGCGTTGGGGGGAGACACACGCAGTGACGAGCTCGATTCAAGTTTTTCATTTCACAGACATTTGAGTTGGAGATTGCACACCATGCACTCTGCCGATTGCACGTTGCAGGCCGCGATTCAACAGTGAGAGGAGTGTTGCTGCCTGGCACGTAGTAGGTGTGCAAGAAACTATAGCTATTTTAAATCTTTATTGGTAAGTTACAATACCTGCCCTCAGAGAATGCATAACCTGACAGACAGAAAACCATATCAGAAATTGGTAATTAGCTGAGTGGGCCTTTGTGTGGACAACACACATGTCTTCAACGCATAGTAGGTCCTCAAATAAATGCACATGAAACCATCTGATACAAGCTTCATTTTCTCATTCTCTATTTCATAGCACATTAGAAGCAGCAATTAAGAAAGGCTAGAGCTTGTCAAAAGTGGGCATAGAAGCAGTGCACGGAGGCATCCCAGCCAGCTAGAAAGTGGGGAAGAAGACAGGACAATGAGAGTAATCTGGCTGCAGGATTTAGACACCGCAGAAGTTTGGGGGTGGGGGGAGGGATTTGAAGTAGAAATTAACAGGTGCATATTAGATCGCAAAGTGATACTGAGCACACAAGTCCTATTTTATAGTCACATTTATGACCCTCAGCTGCGAGGAAGGAAGGACGGCAGGCAGGCAGGCAAGGCAGGCTGGCTTGTAGACTCAAACCCATTTAGGGTGGTACATTTAAGAAAGCTGGGACTACACCGTATACTTCGAAAGTGCACAGAGGGACCTGCTTAGGCTATACCATTTTATATAAGGGACTTAAGTGTCCTTGGATTTTGATAATCTTTCCGTCTCAAAATCCTGAATGTAATCATATCTGCAAAGTCTCTTTGCTACATAAGGTCCCATTCACAGGTTCTGAGAGTCGGACTTGGGTGTCTTTGATATCACAGGTCATAAATATTAACTGTTAGTAGGAGAATACTTCCTTCCCACCAGATCTTACTTCTCTGCATCCAGTCTGGGGAGATTCCTGGTACCAATCTCCTGAGGATACCAAGTGTATATACACAATATCTGTAGCTGCCTTTTTTCACTCAATAATATACCAGGGTTATCTTTTCATGTCAATATTTTTAGGTTTAATTCTTCTCAGTAAAGATATCCCATGGTATAAATGTACCTTTATTGAATTCACCACCTAATATTATAGGTAATTTTTGCTATTTATAAATGATACAATAAACTTTCTTCCATAATCCCAAAGGAAATTTGCTTAATTGCTTAACTTCTCTAAGAAACACTTTTCTCAGCAGTGAAATGGTAGTTATCTATGTCAAATAATAGTACAAGTATTTACACCAAAATATTTAGAAACTGAACAGTTAATAAATGTAAAATACTTATCACAGGGACTAATAGATAATTCAAAAATAGTAGCTATTGTTTCATTATTATTTTCAAAGTTACTTCTAAGCATCTTCTTACATCATTTTTATTGATTTCTTTGGATAACTTCTTCAAGGTAGAATTACTGGGTCAAGTAATATACACATATTCAATTTTGAAACGGATTACAAATCTCCTACCAGTGTGTGAGATGGTGTTTCCATGCCCCTTCACCAACACTGAGCAATTTTGAATCTTTGAAAATATTAGAATAAAAGCTAATTCTTTTTAATTTTCACTTAGTTAATATAGAGATAATACTTATGATCTTTTATGACCTATTTATTTCTTCATTTTGTATTTGCATATTTTTCAAAAAATGAATCTTTTTATTGATTTGTGGAGCCTATTTATATATTAATATTTTCTTGTCATTTGAAGCTTATTTTACAAATATGTTCTTGCAGTCTTTCTTTAGTCATCAAACATTTTATGTTCAACATCTCTAATGCTTTAAAAACTTATAATAGCTTAGTCCCAGAAAGTCTATAGTAATGAGAATATTCAGAATAACATTTTTAACTATGGTAAAGTAAGTCAAGTTAAAGTTGGGTTCTATGTCTCCAAAAATGAATGTACAGTCTTTTCTTATTCATAAATGATAAGAAATAAGTTAAGCTGGGCATGGTGGTACATGCCTGTAATCTCAGCTACTGGACTGACCAAGGCAGAAGAATCACAAATTCAAGGACAGCCTGAGATCCTAGCAAGACTCTGCCTCGAAATAAAAAAATAAAAAGGGCTGTAGCTCAATGGTAGCACACTTTCCTAGCATGTGGAGGCTCTGGGTTCAATCCCAGTATTGTTAAAAAAGAAGTGAAAGGAGAGAGAGAGAGAGAGAGAGAGAGAGAGAGAGAGAGAAGAAAGAAAAACAAACATGGAAGGAAGTGGTGAGTAGATTTTTCTTTAATTTTTAATTATTCTTCGTTATCCCTTCTTTAACTTATTGGCTAGTGAAAACTAGAAAGCAGCAAAACAAACAAAAAATAGCAAAAAAAATTATCTTACAGATTTTTTTCTTACACTAAGGATAATTATCCCAAAGTGGCTCAACAGAAATGAATGTACTACATTTCATGGTGCCTAATGAGGAGCACCGTGGCTTCACGAGTTCTACCACCTGCACTTGCCTGGGAGCCAGGTAGTTTCCATGAATAAGGAGCCAGTACACTGAGGGAAAACCCAGGCGTGCTTCAGTCTGATGCTCCAGTTTGCCACAATCCAATCTACCCTTCCCGTCTTAATTCTGATTCTCTAGCCATACCAGATGTTATGGATTGAGTTGTGTTCCCCTAAATTCACATGCTGATGGCCTAACCGTTATTTGTAATTGGGTTATGGTGTAATCGGCAGTGTAAGGTCATGCTGGTGTAGACTGGGCCGGATCCAAAACGGCTGCTGTCCTTATGAAATTTGGACACAGACATGCACATGTGGAGCATTCCATGGAAAGGTGAAGGCAGAGATCAGGATGATGAATCAACAAGCCAACGACACAAAAGATGGCCAGCAACTACCGATGCCAGGAGAGAGGCATGGAGTAGATTCTCTCATGCAGCCCTAGAAGGAACAAGCATGCTCCCTGTAGCTCTCAGACCTCCAGCTCTGGGGCCATGAAAGGACGATTTCAAAGCCACCCAGTGGTAGCACTTTGTTACAGTAGCCCTGCAAAATTAAGTCACCAGTTTACTCATGACCCCTCCCTACACTTTCTACTTTTCTGATCCCTAATTGTCATTTCTGCCTTTCCCTCTCCTCAGAATACCTTCTCTTCTCCTAGCTCCCTACCTAAGAAAATGCTATCCATTCTTCTCCATGGTGTTCTTTCTGTGTATGTGGCTATGATCAGATTTCCCCTTTTATAAAGATGCCCAGTAGGTAATCTTGCTTTTAATGGCAATGCAGTGATTGATTTAAAGAATGCATGATTAGTGGCTTGGCTGTTGCAGAAGTTTTCTGAGGACAATACCAAAGCAAACTACGGCCTTCATGCAATGTCTGTCCCAGGCCCATTGTCCACCAGCACAGGAAGACCACTGGAGTTGGTCTGCTTTGGCATGATGGAAGGAGATCCCAGCTGCTATAGGTAACTCCCAAACCACTTCTTTGCACAGATGACTCAGGACATCCTTGGGAGTATGGCTGCCCGCTTCAGCAAGTCAGTCATACTGTCTCAGCCACTACAGGCCCCTTGTGGAGCTGGAGAGCAGTGTGGAGGTTTGCTTGACCTGCCCTTTCTGGTAACTTCAAAGAAAATGCCATCTGTTTACTGAATCACAAGGTTGTTTTACCTACACAGCCTCTAGAGACAATCTGAATTCCATCCTGTCCTCTGTCTTTTTAGAGGCAGCTGCAAAAGGTGGGTTTTGCTGGTCTCAAGTCAAAACCGCAATCCAGAAGACCAGCCATCCCCCAGGTACACGTAACCTTCCTGCCCTTAACCTCAGTAAAGTCCTGTTATTTGTGCTGGAGTCTTAGTACCCTCTATAAGTCCTCATACAATAATAATGATAATAATAATAGTAATAATAATAGGTGTCCATTGTCTGCTTGTCCACCCCCAGGTTGCATAGCAGAGCACATGAAATGCTCTCTGCAGCAAGATGACTTGGGTTTGCATCAGTCTTTCCACAGGCTGCTCTCCCCAGTAGCTGGGTGATATGGCTACACTGATTGTCCCATTATCTCATTTATAAAAGATAATAAGACGTATTTCATGAGAACGTTTTGAGAATTTAATCAGATAATGTGTGCAAACCATTCAGATGACTGCCCAGTCCATAAAATTTTAGCTGTAACTGTTTTTTTATTTGTCGTTGCTATCCATAAAATGAGGATACTATTACCTACCCTCATAAGATTTGAGGAAATCAAGTAAGATCACATATGTAAAACAATGCAGGGACTGATAAACGTGATGGTAACTATCATCATTACAGAAAATGATTTGAACCTTGTCCCTGACTTCTAATGATTCAACTTAGGAGCGTTCGACGTTTCCATGGTGCAAAAGCAAGACATTAGAAACTGTACTTCAGCTTTTGAATGTCGATCTTTTCCCAGACTAGAGGTATTCAACACAATATAACTCTTATTCAAGCCACATCTGCCAAGCAGCCCAGGATCAGGAAGAGACACAGTGGGGATGGCACAGTGCACGGTACTGCTGGGCGAGGATCCTTGGCAGGTGTGACATGTTAAATGCGTTTCGACTTTTTTATGGTTTGAATCCAAAATGTCCCCAAAGGCTCATGTGTTGAAGGCTGGACCCCAATGTAGCAATGTTTAGAGGTGAGGCCATGGGGAAGGGATTGGATCGTAAGGGCTCTGACCTCATCGATGGGTTAACCCACAGATGGGTTCATATTTGAGGGCATTATTGGGAATGCAGTGGAAGTAGTAGGCTACAGGACCTAATTGGAGGAAACAGGTCATTAGAAGGAATGTTCTGGAAGGGCATATCTTGTCCCTGGCCTATTCTTCACTCTCTTTCTCTGCTTCTGGCTGTCACGAGGTGAGAAGCTTTCCTCTACTACACCCTTCCCCAGAATGCTTCTATTTTGGAGAAAGCCCACTGTGGACTGAAACATTGAAACCATGAACCAAAATATATCTTTCTTCCTATGTTGTCTTCCTCAGGTATTCTGTCACAGTGCCGGAAAGCTAACATAGACTTAGAGTATTTTTAATTTTATCAAGATGTAACCCCACCAGAAATCAGGGGGCATCCATCTATTAATTTGTATATATTTCTATTATATATAATATATTTACATATGCTTTAATGTAACTGATTAAAATTAATATCTCAATATAAATAGGAATCAAAGCAAATGATATATTTGCAAATGGTTTGTATTTATAATTTGAAAACTGTATATATTTTTTAATGTTTCCTTGCTCATTTTATTCCATTAACACTTAGTGAGCATCAATTATGTTCCAGGCTTATATTTGTAATACATAGTTTATTTCAGTGTAACAGGTTGAGTGCTTGGTTTCCCAATCTTTCCAACCATGTTAGTCTCTTTTCCTCTGTTCTCTTCTTATGCTTCAATTTTTTCCCTGCAGTTTGTGATTATATTCCTTGCCTCAGTTTTCCACCAGTAGAGCAGCTCTACGGTCCTTTCTAGCTAGGTGGTTCTACATTTTCACATATTATCTGCATATTAATTGTTCTATCCTTTCCTTTTTATTTGACACCTACTGAGCAATCAACATTGTTTAAATTTTAAAGTACCTTTTTTATCAATATTCCGAAATGCAAAGGGATTTATAATCTATGGAAAGTTGTCCATTTAAAACCTATGGACCCAGATGATTCCGAACAAAATCCATAATTACTTCTGACCTGAGCTAACAATTCAAGTAACAAACTTATGAGAAGTTAATTGTGTAACATTTGTGTTTTTGAAAAAAAAATTGGGGGGTTGCCGGGGATTGAACCCAGGACCTCCCATATGCTAAGCACACACCACTGAACTACATCCCCAACTCCTTATTTTTAATAATTTTGAAGGTGATTTTCATTTTTTAGCAAATGAATAACTTCGGTATTTTTGTTGATAAGCTAGGAATGTACTTTTATTGTAGAGTCATAAGATGCATAATCTAGAAGAAGAATATTTTAAAATACCATGATCCTACCACCCCAAGATACCTGCTGATTAAATGTTTGTGCTATTTCAGAATTTTTCTATTATTAACACATTGCATATACATAAATACATGTATTTCTGATTTTTTTTCTCTCTCTCCCTTTCTTTCTCTCTCTCTCCCTCCCCACCTCAGTACTGGGGTTTGGACCTAGGGGCATTCTACCTCTGAGCTATACCCCCAGTCCTTTTTTATTTTGAAACAGTGACTCACTAAGTTGCTGAGGGTCTCTCTAAATTGCTGGGCTGATCTTGAACCTGCAATCCTCCTGTCTCAGCCTCCCAAGTACTGGTATTACAGGTGTGCACTACTGCACCCAGAAAATATATGTATTTTAAATGAAAACAGAATCATATCATACTTTCTATTTCATGATCTTTTTCCTCTCAATATAAAAAGAGCATCATCTTATCATTTTATGTCAATAAACATATCTCTATTACATTATTTTAAGCTTGAATTAAATGAGCCCACAGTATGTTGGGAGGTCCTTTGAGAGGACCCTCAAAATAGCAATCATCTTACTTGCTGAGTTCTGAAATTTGTGAGAATTAAACATGACCTTCATCCCCATTGAAGCTGATATTGGACATAGCCACTCACAGCTGCAGACTGGTAGATACCCTAACAACACTGAACCCCAGAATTATACAGAATTCACTCCCCAGACCCAGGCAGCACGGGAAAGGCAGTTACTGACCTCAAAGAGAACAAGGATCCCTGCGGGCATCTTGTTCCCAAGACGTAAGAAGGAGGGACTGGCTAAGCATGTCCAGTGTATTGCTTCCATGCTCACCAGTGAGAAAAGTCACTCTCTTCTCCTATGGAAGACTGAAAAAGGGGATTAAAGGAATAGAGATCACCCTGGTAGAGCTCATGCCCCATTAAAAGAAGTATCACAAACAGGAAAGATGTTCTCCCAAGGTATGGATGTGTCAAGATTTATATAACCAGCCCTTATGAGACACTTGGCTTGTTTCCAGTTATTCCATTATATCACAAATTATTTTGTCTGGACATGATTATTGCCCCCCATAGGTACGAAAGGGATGCTCAGTGTTGCCTGGGATCATGTGGTTAATGTTGGACCTGCACTTTGAATCCAAATTCTCCTGGCTCCAAAATCCAGTGTTCCACACCTTCGAAGCAACTGAGAGGTCACCTAGAGGGATGTTTCAGGCAGCTCTGGGAAAGGCTTCATGGTAGGGATGGGACTTACTGGGTATGAACTCTAGACATGGGAGAACCTGAAAATTACCCAAGGGATTTCAGAGGAACTGTGTAATGGTCTACTGCAGACCAGCCATCAATGCATCTGGTAGATGATCTCAGCAGAACAGAGTTAGGTGGGCAAAATTCCATGAAGAGGAGCCTTGATCCGCTGTCAGCCAGCCTGTACCCTGTGATGGATGTCTGTCCTCAAAGCATCTCTCTTAAGGACTGCCCTGATGCAGTTCAACTGTCAGCGACTGTGCCTAATCTCCACTCCACCGAAGACAAGAGAAATTACAGACATGTGTCTGCAGAGCCCAAGTCCCTGCAGCTTTTTATTGGAGATGTTGTCATAAAGCATAAAGGAGAGAAAGCAGCGCCGGATAGCGGTGATGAGGCTCCATTCAGATGGCGGGGGCTGGCAGCCTTCCTCCTCGACTGCAGGTCGGATCTGAAGATGGATGTTTCATTGACAGCAGCCGCTTCTGGTGTGTCAGACCCCACACTAGCATATCACTCTCATTTTCTAGCTCCTAGCCTGATGGTTTGCAGTGTGCAAGTTATTTTTTTCTTCCTTTCATTATATCTCAAAGTCCTGCTGTTCCCTCTGACTCGAGATAGAGCCCCAATCTTGCTTTATTGTCAAAAGTATGATGTGCTTTATTTAGCTGGGATCCACTAAGATGCTGGAGGTAATTCTTTTCCTAAGTGTTGTTTGGCTGGATTGTTTTGTAACCAGTCTTGATTCAATGCCGGTGATTTGATTCAGGGAGGAAAACAAAACTGCCCAATAGAAGGTGAAAACAGATGGGTATGCAAAGGCAGGGGCAGGTCTCCTTCACGAGAGACCCCAGGCAGACTTCAAAGAGAGACGGAGCAGGGCTGCAGGAGGGGAAACAGCTTGGGACTCGTATTCCTTCTTCTAGCCTGTAGGCACTAGGTGCTAAACATATGTGAGGCTTTGCATTAAGAACTGATTTATGTAATTGCTTGAATGATACCAAAAGGAACAAAGCAGATTCCCTGTTCTCAAAGGTCTTAAAAAGAAGACATGTATACAACCATAAAAGGAAATGGTATGTGATAGCTGCCGTGATGGGACAGCTTGTGGAGATGCTAATTTGTGTCTTGTTCTCACTCTTTTTACCCCCTCTTCAGAGAGTTGCTTGAACCCTCTGTTTTCTTTTGCCCCAGGGAAGAGTTCTGTTGAGGAGAAAGAAGTAGTGTATAAGGCACACATTGGCCTGCCTCACCTTAGTTTACATATAGAGGATGAGAGTAAACCTAGTGAACTCATTGAATAATCTTAAGAATGCACTTTTTAGCTTTAACAATATTTATTAAACACAATGTAAAAGCCAGGCGTTTCATTTCTGTAACTGCTTTATGGTAGTAGTCATAGTATTTGTTGCTATTGCCCTGATAAAAAAAGATTAGCCAGGCATGGTGGAAAATGCATGTAACCCCAGTAGGGAGGTTGAGACAAGAGGATCACAGGTACAAGGCCAGCCTCAGCAATTTATTGAGACTTGCAGCAATCTAGGGAGATCCTATTTCAAAACAAAAAATTAAAAGAGCTGGAGGTGTTAGCATGGAGGTAGAATGCCCCTGGGTTCAATCTCCATTAACACACACACACACACACACACACACACACACACACACACACACAAAGAGTAAACTGAGACCCAATGAGTTTTAGAAATTTGTTCCCAAAATCTCTTTGCTAGTTGGTGGCAGAGATAGTATTTAAATCCACATTTGTCTCCATTGCATTCACTTTCTGTGGATAAAATTTTGGACATAGAGATTGCAAGCAGTTCCTTGCATTTTATCCAGAATCTGTCAAGCTCTTATTCTAAGGATATGGACACCATAGCTCAGGACTTGAGTAACTGGCTGAAAGCTCAGAATTGAGCAAAGGGAGGACAGGCTGAAGCAGTCCCAAGAAGGCCATCCATTGGTCTTGAGAGGATCTTGCCTCCATCTTTAGTCTGTAAATCTGGACCGTGTTTATTCTTCCTCAGTGTTCCATTCTTCTCATTTATAAAATGAGAACACTGGCCTGACCAGCTCTCTTAGCTCTATGCCCATGGAATGTACTCTGAAAAGAGGGGTCAAACCAGTTATATACAGAGAAAGAAGAACTGCAATGCTTGCATGTAGAATTCAGAAGGATGGAGAAGATGAAGACATGACTTTTAGAAAGGACACATTTGCTGTCTTATCTATCTTCAGAAGCCTAGCACCGGGAGCGAGCAGGATTGCAAGCTAGTTCAACCACTCTGGAGGTCAGTGTGGAGATTCCTCAGAAAACTGGGAATGGACCCACCATATGACCCGGCTATACCACTACTGGGTATCAAACCAAAGGGATTGAAACCAGAAAACTACAGTAATATATGCATACCCATGTTCATAGCAGCACAATTCACAGTGGCCAAATCATGGAATCAACC
>PVJS01037225.1:0-20039 GCA_004027185.1 Glis glis
CCCCCTAAAGGCCCCACCCCTATTGGCCCCAACCCCTAAAAGCCCCACCTCCTAATTCCATCCTACTGAGGATTAAGTTTGTGCAAACTAGTTCAACCACTATGGAGATCCATGTGGAGATTCCTCGGAAAACGGAATGGATCCACCATTTGACTCAGCTATTGCTACTGGGTATCATACCAAAGGGGTTGAAACCAGAAAACTATAGCAATTTATGCATACCAATGTTCATAGCACAATTCACAATAGCCCAGTTATGGAACCAACCTAGGTGTCCATCAACAGACGAATGGATCACAAAATTATGGGAAATACACACAATGGAATTCTACTCAGCAATAAAGAAGAACCAAAAAGTATCATTTACAAGAAAATGGAAGGACCTGGAGAGCATTATGTTAAGTGAGATCAGCCAATCACAGAAAGAGAAGGGACATATGTTTTTTCTGATATGCACAAACTAGGGAGTAGTGAGGATACAAAAGGGCCTCCAGACAATAGTGGAGAAGCCTCAGTGGAGTCAGGGAAGGGGAAGGGGAAGAATGAAGTTCATCAATGGAATTATTACCATCGACCATGTGTACACATGAGAATATACCAACGTCAATCTCAGTGCTCTGTACTGGGGGGAGGCGGGGGGCACCAAGTGCTGTGTGCATGTGTGTTACGGTCAACTTGATTTTCATTGTGATATGGGACAATAATGCACCAATAAAAGCTCATAAAAAATGAATCTAGAGGGGACAGAATCAGAGCATAGAGCTCGATTACTAACCCCAGCCCTGCCCAGGCTGTCAAACTCATCTTTTACCAGCCTTGCTTTACCCTTTTTGCCACAAATAACCCAAATTTCTCAAGGCTCCTTAACACCTATTTTGAACCCTCAATCTTGCTATGATGTGTTAGTATCTTCCTCAAGTAGTTGCCTTTATTCAAGATTCTTTCTTTCTCTTTCTTCTTTTCTTTCTTCTTTCTTTCTTTCTTCTTTCTTTCTTTCTTTCTCTTTCTTCTCTCTCTCTCTCTCTCTCTCTCTCTCTCTCTCTCTTTCTTTCTTTCTTGTCCTAGGAATTGAATTCAGGGGCATACTACCTCTGAGCTACACCCTCAGCGCTTTTTAATATTTATTTACATTTTCTATTGTGAAACAGAGTCTTGCTAAGTTGCTGACGCTGACCGCGAACCTGCGATCCTCCTGTCTCAGCCTCCCAAATTCTGGGATTACAGGTGTGCGCCAAGGCACCCAGCGCCTGTGTCTCTAGTCAATGAACTGTACCAGTGGCGTTTTCTACCATCAACGCAAAACACTTGGTCCTCCTACAGCTTCACAGAAAAAGACCTGGCAACATTCTAAAGAGTGTCAAGTTTTATTTTCAATACCTAGGAATTCACTGACAAAGGAGATGGAAAGAAACTTTCCCCCTCGATGCCATGCACCTTGTGAACATTTCCGCCACCATCGTTGTTTAAGTGGAGGTTCACTCAATTCTGTCAGCAGGCTTCCCTTGTGCCATTAAAACCACTTTCTCAGGCTCGGTTCCCTGAATCACCACCACCGTCAGCGGGAAATTCTGTGTCCAATACTATTTAATTTCAAGGCATTTCTGTCTTCATTTATTGCCAACTCCAAATTCCATTTCGCCTGGGCCAAAAACAATTTGTTTGTTTCATGTTGAAAATACTTTTTCAAATAAATTCTGATGGCACACTTATCAAGCCCTCTTATCTTTCATTAAACGAATGCTTTCAAGCATAATTAGGAACGGGCTGGGAAACTAAGTATATTGTAATGCTCTGATATTAAAGAAGACATATCAAAACGAATCTGCAATCGTACCATGAGATCAATCTCTACTGTGACTGCGATGGTATTATAACCATAATGAATTAGGTATGGTACAAATTACTAATAAATCTTTAGAAATTAAATGTCTAATTTTTCAAAGCCATATGTCTTTGTAAATTGATTATTTAGAATTTAGAGGCTTTTTAATTAGGAAGAAATTTATGCAATGCCGTATGTAATAATTAGGAATCAGCTTTTCTGCAATACTATTGAGCATCAGCAAAAAATTAAATCTTTGGAAAAATAGTCTGGGTTAATTATAGTATTTCACTGTCAAAAAACAACATATAGGTAAAATTTAGAGGTTAATGCGGCCTTTCTATTTCTTATCTTCCACCTAGCCTTATGTCTGCAATGCTGTAATCATTAAACGCATCCAAAAATCAATAGGCGGGTGGGTGGGAATCTCCCCAGTGATTTACACCTCTCCAATAGTTTCAGCAAAACTCATCAATCCAGGTTAAACACTTAACACTCTTTCCTTTTTTTCCTATTCTCTAAGGATAAAGCCGGGATATGTCTGAGCCTTACCATCATTTTTTGGTAAGTGATTATTTTGACATAAAACACAAAAGCTGCTATGTCAGGAGGGTGGGGACATCATGCGGGGTGAAACAAAGACATTGCCCAAGTGAGACCTCATTATGTGTGTGGGCAAAAGACCCCAAGACATGGGAAAGAGGACCTGATGTGAGCCATGGCACGCTCTCAGCAGTCTGCCAGGAGTGGACTTCAAAGCCACGGCCCTCCTGTGGCCAGGAGACTGTGGGGAGATGGCCTGGGACATAGCTTGCCCCTGCCTACACTAAAGAAACACAGAGAAGATACTATAAATGATAGGGGAGTACTATAAAATCCAAAAGGAATAATTGCTCACATAATCCAGAAACCTATTATTGTTGTTGTTGTTGTTGTTATTATCATTATCATTATTATTATGAGCAGTACTGGGGATTGAACCCAGGGGCATTCTACCTCTGAGCTACACCCCCCACCCTATTTTATTTTGGAAAAGGGTCTAAGTTGCTGAGGCTGGCCTTGAACCTGTGATCCTCCTGTCTCAACCTCCTAAGTACTGGGATTACAAGTGTATTCCACCACACCTGGCTAGACACCAATTATTATTTTTTTTCTTCTTGCTTCATTTCCTCCCCACTGCAAGTCTTTGAATATAATCTAGCAAATGTGTTTTGCACCCATGGGTGCTCTAGGAAAGAGGCCAATATGGGTGAAATCCGATTTTGCTCATCTAAGTGTTTTCCCTTATGCCTTTCTTTTGAATGCATCTTCCTCAATAAATACTGGATCCAAGCTGGGCATGGTGGTGCACGCCTGTAATCCCAGTACTTGGGAGGCTGAGACAGGAGGATCACAAGTACAAGACCGGCCGCTGCAATTTAGCGAGATCCTCGGCAACTTAGCAAGACTCTGTTTCAAAATATAAAATAAAAAGGGTTGGGGGTATAGCTCAGAGGTAGAATACCTCTGGGTGGGTCAATCCTCAATACCAAAAATAATAATAAAAATAAAATAGAAATAAAATAAAAGCTGGATCCTGCTTTCTCCACAGACCAGTGTCTCCCTGTCTGCTCAGGTAACAGAACTAGTCCTCCCTGCCAGCTACATTCTTTTCTCCTGTTGGGTTTCCACTGTGTACCATCAAGATGGCTCTTCATTTGCAGGACTTCCGGAAAGCCAATTAAGACCACCTGAGCACGTGACTCCAGAGTGACACGGGCTCCGGATGCATTTGCACTCTGGCACAATTGGTCTTTAGTTGTTGCTCTTAGAGAAAGGACGAGTGGTCGTAGCGCCTCTGTTCACTGCTTCTACAGATAACAAATGAGATGAAGCCACATTTACAGGGGAAAATTGCTTACGCCTACAGAGTGAAATTTCAGGCTCTGACAGCTGCTAGGTAAGGAAATGAGAAGCATTTTATTCTGGGCAAACGCAGCACCCAGCAAGTCTTGAACAATGAGGAGGAGTTGATGCCCGAGGGTGGAGACACCCTGGGTTGTACTTGCTCAGAAGAGCCTCCCAGGAGGACAATGAGGGAACAAGAGGACATGGGCCACCCCCTTACGAAGGCGCTGTCCTCACAACCCTATGTTAACACACGGCTCCTCTCCAAGGGAACCTCAGACATTTTTTTTTCTGTAGTTCTCAATTCAGCAGACAAATACTGCCCACAAACTCGAGAACACCCTGTGTGACAGCCCAAGGTCTCTGCCTGAAACCAGGACACCTCCATCACATGCAAAGCTGGTTGCAATGGCCTCTCACCTGGCTTCCTGACTCCAGCCTCCACCCAGGGCCAGAAAAAGAGCCTCCTAAAAGGTTACTATAAGCCAGGCATGGTGGCACATGCCAGTAATTCCAGTACTTGGGAGGCTGAGACAGGAGGACCGCAGGTTCGAGGCCAGCCTCAGCAACTTAGCAAGGCTCGCAGCAACTTAGCAAGACCCTGTTTCAAAATAAAAAATAAAATAGGGCTGGGGGTGTAGCTCAGAGGTAGACTGTCCCTGGGTTCAATCCCCAGCACCACACACACACAAAATTAAAAAAAAAAGGGCTACTATTCCCCTATTAAAGTCAGTCAATAACCCCCACCTGACATCAGAACCGCCCCACTTCCTTCCTTCTTTATTTTTATTTTTTTTGTGTGTGGTGCTGGGGATGGAACCCAGGGTTATTCTACCTCCAAGCTACACCCCAGCCCTTTTAAATTTTTGTTTTTAAATAGCTGTGGAGGGTCTTCCTAAGTTACTGCATGCTGGCCTCGAACCTGTGACCCTCCTGTCTCAGCCTCCCAAGTACTGGGATTATAGGTGTGCACCACCACACCTGGCAGTCCCACTTCCTTCAACTGACTTACACAACCCTCTTGCACTGGCCCTTGTTGGCCTTCCCGGCCTTATTTCTCACTGTGACCTCCACCCTCTGGGCTTCTGGCCAAACTTCAGGTCTCAGCTTAGTGGTTCTTTTCCTAGGAGGCTTCTCTGACGTCCCGAGGGGGTCGGGTGCTCCCACCCTGTGCCCCTAGCACAGCTTCATTAGATTGTACTGTTCTTTCTCGGTCTCTGGATTCTTCAAGGTTGCAAAGAACAGAATCCCAACTCGATTCAGCTTAAGCTAAAAATGAACTTAATAGACACTGGCTTATCTCATGAGACTGGACCAAATTTGAAACCAACAAATTTGAGGAGAGCAGAAATTGGGGCCCCTCCCAGGCCTGCCTTCTGGGCTTGAAAACTGGTCTTGGTGTTCTGTAATAATTCTGATTGTTTTTCGGTCATGTGCTTACTCTAGACCAAACACTATGGCCCTGGTTTGGGGAGGATATAAGAAGGTGGCAGAGCCAGGCGTGGTGGTGCACGCTTGTAATCCCGGGACTTGGGAGGCTGAGACAGGAGGATTGCAGGTTCGTGGCCAACCTCAGCTACTTAGTGAGACTCTCAGCAACTTAGTGAGACCCTGTTTCAAAATAAAGAATTTTAAAATTGGGCTGGGGGTATAGCTTGGAGGTAGAATGCCCCTGGGTTCAATCCCCAGTTCCGCAAAAAAAAAAAAAAAGAAAATGTGTGGGTCTTTCTAGAGAAAGAACAAATGGAGAAGTCAGGAAAAAATCACATCAGATAAAGGGAACTATCTGAATCTGGTATTACAAGAGGGAGGACACATTTCAGAAATGCCCAAGAAACAGGCGACTAGAATATCAGGTACACAGAATGTGTGGCAAACTACAACAAGGGTAAGATAGTAAGTCGGGGGAAGTGTGGAATGAGGAGTTCCTGCTTTATTCTCCCTGCAAGTATGTATTAGGCCTGTTAGTTCACTTTCTATCACTAACAAAATACTTGAGATAATCAACTTACAAAGAGAAAAGGTTGATTTTGGCTCACAGTTTCGGAGAGTTGTTCATGACTGGTTGGCCTCACTGCTTTGGGACGGTGGAGAGGCAGCATGTCCTCGTGGGAGTCCATGGCATGGCAACACTCTTCTCCATAAGGAAGAGGGAGGGGCTGGTGTTTCACCATCCCCTTTAAGAACACACCCAGTGACCTGAAGACCTCCCACTACACCCCACTTCTTACAGGTTCCACAGCTCCCAACAGTGTCTTGCTGAGGACCAAGCATTTACCACATGGAGCTTTGGGGATATTCTGATACCAACTATAGCAAGGGCCCTGGGGTAGGATTCAGTGTAGGACCCCACAGGAAAGAATTCAAGATGCATTTATATCAAACCAGACTATAGATTCTATGTGGCACATAATAACTTGAAACCAGCACACCTATGCATTTTTTTTTTTTACTAACAGTGTGCTAATGAAGGAAAGAAATGCACATCTTTGGGTAAACAAATGTATTTCTTACCCCCTTTTATGCTTTCTGAATGAACAGCATTTGGCTAGCAGGTCTTCTTCCCTTAAAAGCATAAAAAAGGCTAGACTGCCTGAAATTGTTCTTTTCTGGAGAGTTCGTAGACAGGCAGAATAAACTGCAACTCACCAGTGCCATATATATCACATGTCAGCCCACCTCCTGCCACTGCCAGCTCCGAGCAGAGAAAAGAATGTTCTCAAGTGGGGAGAGATGTCAGCTTTATGCTGGAGAGAGAGGAGCCCGTCCTGTGTGTGGGTGCAATGACAGAGCTGTGGCTCTGATGCTCTAAAGAAAAAGCTGAGGAGCAGGTCCCTTCCCCAATTCCCGACACCCTGTCATCACAAAGTTATGCAGGACCACCACCATCTATGCCTTTTTAATTTTGAAGACAGAGTTTGAGAGTCCGGTGTTATAATTCTTAACACAAGGCATCTGACCAACACAGAAGACGACTCTTTTCTTTGTTAGTCTATACACTGGTTCTTATCCCACCCTGTTGGTTAAGGGGAAATAACAATAATAAATAACTCTTGGTGTGTGTGTGTGTGTGTGTGTGTGTGTGTGTGTGTGTGTGTGTGTGTGTGTGTAAGAGCACGCACATGAACATGAGCCACTGGACTGACTTTTCAGATAATGACCAGATAAATCAGCAACTTCCATGCACTGAGAAGAGGTTCTAGTTGGGCGTGGTGGTCCACACTTTGTGATCCTGGTACTTGGGAGGCAGAGACAGGAGGATTGCAGGTTCAAGGACAGCCTCAACAACATAGGGAGACGCTTAGCAACCTAGTGAGAGTCTGTTTCAAAACAAAACAAAACAAAACAAAACAAATTAAAAAATGAGAAAACAAAGGGGCTGGGGGTACAGCTTGGAGGTAGAGTGCCTCTGGGTTCCTAGATGATGCTGATGTTGCTGGTTCGAGAGTAGACCTTTGAGTATCAAGGAAAAGATTCGAGACCTTTGCAGTCTTGATCCCAGAAGGATACGTGTAAAGGGACGTGCATTTCCTTAAGTCCGATACTAGCTTGAGTAACTTAAGTAAATGATAACAGTGAATACTTACTACACATGTCCCATACTGTGCTCCAGGCACTACTGTGAGTGCTTAAACATATTAGCTCACTTAATTCTCACAAAATTGTATAAGAGAGGTCTTATATGGTCATCTCGATTGCCACGTGGCCTGGAGAAGTAACTTTCCTAAGGCGCCACAGCTCAAGGGTGTTTCGGAGTTGGTGCCCGAGCATAGGACGTCTGCCACCAGAGGCCACAGCCACTGTACTGCACTGTCTCTCCCTCCAAACCCCCTTTTTTTCCCAATGTTATCCTCACCCTGGGCAAGTACAACACTCCTTTAGAGGGGGACCTTGAGAGCCTCCCTGAATGGGCTGGGAACAACCTCAATGCTGCAGGATATTAGCCTTGGTCAAGTTTATTTTTATTTTTTGGTGTTGGGGATTAAACCTAGGGATATTCTACCCCCAAACTACACCCCCAGTCCAATTTTATTTATTTTTATTTGGAAACAGGGTCTTGCTCGGTTGATGAGAGACTCACTACTTGCTGAGGCTGTCCTCGAACCTGTGGTCCTCCTGTCTCAGCCTCCCAAGTACTGGGATTACAGGCATGCACCACCACGTCCGGCTGTCTAGTCAAGTTTATTTATTTATTTATTTATTCATTTATTTATTTATTTATTTTTGCAGTACCAGGGATTGAACCAGGGGCGTTCTACCTCCGTGCTACACTCCCAGCCCTATTTTTTATACTTTATTTTGAAATCGGGTCTCACGAAGTTGCGGAGGGCCTCACTAAGGAGAGAGAGAGAGAGAGCTGAGGCTGGCTGCGAACCCGGATCCTACGGTCTCTGCCTCCCAAAGTACTGGGATTACAAGCGTGCGCCACCACGCCCGGCTCAAGTTTATTTTTAATACACAGTAACCAGAAGGGAGGATAGATTCTCATTTTCCTATCCCTTGTCATTCTGGGAGCATTTTACAAGGGACGTGGAAAAAAACTTGACAAACAGAAACACGGAAACCTGAGTGGAGGAAGAAAAATAATAAACAGGAAATAGAAAATAATAAAGCAATAGGAAGAAGGGTAAAAATAACCAGAGGGAAAGGTCGAGACAGATAAAACATGGGAAATAAGGATTCCATAGGAGGAAAAAAATATAAAAACTAAACATGCATGACATAAAAGTTAAGCTCTGGTAGATACACTAAGAAAATAGCAATAACAAATTCTAAGAGTAAAACTAATCCTGAGAAGAGAATACGGGAAATAACAAGGAGGGGACATTAGTAGGGGGCAAGGGGCAAAAAGATGCTATTAGCTGGATTTGGAAATGCAGTTATTATAATTAATTATGCGTTTAAGCTCTATCAATGTTCTCCTTTATCTGGAGGAAATTTTGCAATTTTAAAATATAGGAAATGTCCTTTGATTTTGTCCCAGCGCTGGGCACTCAGGTCCGGCCTGCTTGTTTATTTTTTCTCAAGCAAAAGAAGTTTCACTAAAGGTTGGCATGTGGGATAAATCTGTTAGAGGAAAGTGGGGGAAATAATTCAGCGGAAAGGAAGGATTCATGATGACAATGGCCGGGTCAGGGAAATGGCCACATAACTGCATTCCCGAAAGCAAAGGCCTGCGGAAAACTAACCCTGCGTGCAGGCCGTTTGCTCTGCCCTGGGATGGAGCTGGGGTCACTGTGGAGGCCAGTCCCTGCGCCCGTGATTCTGGAGACTCTGAACATTTTGTTTTAGATGAAGATCTGGGTTCACCCAAGGGGTACAGAGCAAGGCAGAGCGGGGACAGTGCTGGGAGTCCGAGGGCCCGCATCCCATGAGAGTTCATCTCTGCGACCTCCAGAGGAGCTGGGTGCCCCACTGGATGGGGCAGAGGATGGGGGAGGGGGGAGGGGCAGAGGATGGGGGGAGGGGGGAGGGACAGAACTCAACTCTCCTGCATCCTTTTCTCATTAGCTGTCAGATTCTTTTCTTTCCATTTCGACTGTGATGCAATGGGAACTATGTGGATTTTAAGTTTGATGCTTGCAAAATTTATTCTTTCCTCCAACCAAACTAGTTCCTATCCAGTCCAGTGTTCCTTTCCCATCCAGGTAGCTTATCAAGTTCCTCCTTTTGCAGACTTTTCAGAATTTGTCCTCTGGGGATCGATCCACCTCCCTCTTCCTTGAAGTCATTCAATCCCAGAGGAGAGTTAACTGTGAGGATGCACTGATGTGTTTTTTTTTTGTTTTGTTTTGTACAAGGGGCATTTGTGGAGTGTGTGTGTGTGTGTGTGTGTGTGTGTGTGTGTATTAGTTACTAGGGATTGAACCTAGAGGCATTCTACCTCCGAGCTACCCCCCTAGCCGAATTTTATTTCTTATTTGGAAACAGGGTCTCACTAGGTTGCTGAGAGCCTCACTAAGTTGCTGAGGCTGGTTTCAAACCTGCAACCCTTCTGTCTCAGCCTCCCAAATACTGGGATTATAGGCATGAACCACCACGTCTGGATGTACTAGGGGCATTTTAACCCAGGGGCATTCTACCTCTGTGCTACACCCCTAGCCCTATTTTATTTATTTATTTATTTATTTATTTATTTATTTATTTATTTATTGCGGTATTGCGGATTGAACCCAGGGGCATTCTACCTCCGGGCTACACCCCCCAGCCCTATTTTTTATTCTTTATTTTGAAACAGGGTCTCACTAAGTTGCAGAGGGCCTCACTAAGTAGCTGAGGCTGGCCGTGAACCTGGATCCTCCGGTCTCAGCCTCCCAAGTACCAGGATTACAGACACCACACCTCACTCATATTGTTGTATATTATGGAATCTAAGACATCACCAAATATAAAGAAAGAGGCACCATTACTCCTTGTGCCACTAAGAAAGAAAAACTCTGCTCGCTAAAATACGACATACCATTGATTATGAGATAAAAATTGCAGCATGGTTATAATGTTAAATAAACACTTTCCTGGATACATGAACTGTGCTATCGCATTACCCAGAGCAGGGACAGCGCCCTGTTCCTCACCTCTGAACCCCACCAGATGAACAGCTTTCTGTATTACCCAAGCAAGCTTGCTAGTGACTGAAGAAATTGAGAAAGAGAATGTGTTTGATCATGCATTTGCATAGCACGATACACCCATTTTGTCCTCAAAATTTCCCAGGAATTCAAGGAACTGGGCAGGTATTGAGTTTTTTCCCCTTTTTTCATAGCTCATCAGCTTGAGGCTTAGAGACGTGACCTGACATGCCCAGTGTCCCATCACCAAAAACAATGGAAACGAGGACCTGTAGCTAGGTCTCAGTTTAACATTACAAATATATATATATATATATTTGTTCCATGGATATATGATATCATATATATGATATATGAACATGGATATATATATATATATCCATGTTCAGGATATAGCAGAAAGGAGAAACCAATGAACTGCTGACTTCCTGCCCCAGCTCTGGAGGAGGAGCACCTTGCATCTGATAAGAAAATAACGAATGCTCCCATGCCCCCGTCTGGTCTTCTGGCTTGGGGTCTCTTATTTTATCTCTCTGGCAGCTACCTGTCAACGTGTGGCGCTCGGAGCTGATGGTGGGGAGTTTGGACACACCAAGACTATCTAAACAGATCATTAAGTGGTAGTAAAGCAACACATGTGAACGACAGGTCAATAAATCCCCACCAACTTATGCCGCCTGCTCGGAGCTGGCTGGTGTCGAGTGTTGTTGAGTTTACATAAAATCAATTTTACAAGCGATCTTAAATAATCAGGGAAGACACCATCATACCGAGGATATTCTACATTCCCTGTAATAGCTTGGGCATTTGTCTCATTGATCTCTTTTGTTTGATATTATGCGTGTGTCCCCCCCCCCCAAGCTGCTATCCTCTCTGATAGCTTCTTTATGAGATAGCGAAATGCTACTGTGCCAGGAACCAAGAAACACATCCTTATCGGTGTTTTACAGATAAAAGAGCTTGAAGTTACCTATTAGCTGAGTCTTCATGAAGCGCTATTTTATATATGTTTTCCTTTAATTATCTAATCTTAAAACTTGTGGGGACAGATAAGTTCGGGGAGGGGGTGGGTATCATGTATACTAAATACACAAGTTGGAGGAAAAATAAAAACTATGATAATAGCAGAGAATATTTAAATGGATGGGTTCGTCTCTCAGTCTTGTAGCTTTCTGGGTGACATGTATTTGTCCTTTACAAAGTTTCAATAAGAGCTGGGCGTGGTGGTGCACGCTTGTAATCCCAGTACTTGGGAGGCTAAGACAGGAGGATCGCAGGTTCGCGGCCAGCCTCAGCTACTTAGTGAGGCCCTCTGCAACTTAGTGAGACCCTGTTTCAAAATAAAGAATAAAAAAGGGCTGGGGGTGTAGCTCAGAGGTAGAATGACCCTGGGTTCAATCCCCAGTATTGCAAAAAAAAAGTTTCGATAAAAATAGATGTTTCATTGATATCAAACACCCATTAATGATATATTGCAGGGAGACCAGGTGAAGCCAATGGTCCTATTGCAGGGTGGAATTCCTTGCGGGTCTCCTTTGCCTGTCAGAGGTATCACACCACTTGGGCTGTCCCATCGGGTAGGAGGGAGCCACTCTGGCTTGTGACTGTGGTGTTATAAATCTACATTTACCATGGGACGCTGCGGGTCCCATCTGTTCCTGAAAGTGCCTACATAAACCAAGTCTCTAGCCATCTGCAAAGTGCCCTCGTGCACGCGTGCCAGAGTCTTGCTAATGCAACGTCATGATTTCGCAACTTCAAATAAGGTTCATTTTAATTGTCATTGTTAAGATCGAATGCTTCTTCGCAGCTGTCTCTCTTCTGCGGATGGAAACACATAACTTTGATGGCTAGTGTGATCAACTCTTAGGTTTGATTTTTTTTTATAGCTAAATTGCCACACTTCAGGGCCTATGTCTAGCATGTGCTTCACAAATATTTTTGAATTAAAACAAATTTTTTTTGAGTGGGAAAAAGTGGTGGGTAGCAAAGTGGGAAATTTTAAGAGTCGTAGATAAGGTGGATTCTGGCTCTCGCTTGGCTACTGTTGAGCCACGTGACCTTGGCTGCGTGATTGAACCCTAAGGGCCTCATTTCTTCCCATTTGGAAAATGGATATATTAGGTTAAGGGACTCAAAGGTCCCTGCCAACTTTAAAATTTGGGTTCTAAATTTTAGTCATATTCTTCTCATGGGTAACTCTAACCTGGCTTGAATTTTCTTATCGGGAGAACAAGACCTGATTTAGAAATTGCGTCTCCACCCCTTTCCTTCATTCTGTAATCTCAACTAAACCTTTATATAAACCAGTCCGGAGAGTTTCAGTTATCATCAATTGCCTATTTTAAATGAAACTACTTGCTATAAAAGATGACTTAATTAATGTTGGGTGGTAATTTTTATCTGCTTAAGAAAACCTATTTCCTGTTACTGTACTTCAAAAATAAAAAGAGCAATTTATATAGAGATAGCTGGCTTAACACAGGGCCATACCTGGTGTGCAAGACTGCTCCTATCCTGTTGGGACAGTCTATGTGGCCTCCACATTTGTTTATCTGCACATTTCTTTCTCTGCCTGCCTTGTACAAGATAAAAGCAACACACAGCTCTGAACACTGTTTTGTCGAGTTCCCTTTTCAATATGGTTGGTATTTAGTCTAACAAGAAAAGCAAAGAAGGATTAGACAAAGTCCAGGAGTACCTGTTCTTTTACTGCTGATAAGCTCCACTGCGTGGGGCATGTCTGAGCGGGATCTGTCATTAACACAATGTACTATTTGTCCAAACATCTGTAGGTCACATTATTTCTCTACAAGCCAGTGGGAGAGAAAGCAAAGCCAAGACAGGTTATTAATCACTTACTCGGTATTTTTCAGAACACACATCCACACCCACACATCCACACACAAATATAATGGATCGAAAAGAGAAAAACAAGGCCTTTTTCATTATGATGAAATGAGATACTCAGAGTCTATCAAGCCCACATTTTACATGTGGCATACTGGGTCGGCTCTGGGGGGCCATGCGGGGTTGGAATGGGACCAGTGCCTAACTGGGGACACCCTGGCAGTTCTCATTTCCGTCTGAAGGAAATGGAAATTCAGATTTGCATGTCTTCTCTATTTGTGTTGGAATTGCTTCCACTAGGGATGTGGGAAATCGAAAATGGACGGAATGAGCCACGCAACTTTAGGGACAGCCTGATCCATTCAGAAACTGGTAGATCTGGGGAGAAAAGTTCAAGTGCCCATTAATGCCAAGTGAAGAGAAATAGGGTGGTTTCCTGGCAATACACGGCTGTCATGGCGGTAGGGGATTTTATAGGTAGGTACACTTCCACACATCTGTCAGCAAAAGTCTGTTTCTAAAAAACACAAAAACAAACCACCGAGGACTCAGGAAGGACATGTGTACTGTTGACCCTCCCAGGAGGACTTCGATTTCACAGAGCAAGGAGTGGATTACAAGGTGACATAAAGACAGGGTCATACCTGGAGCCCTAAAGCCTGGTAATTACAGTGACAAAAATTTCCTCTTTCATATGCTCTGCATTAACAAAAGACAGCATTTTGAGACAGACTGGAATTGTGTCCTTTGGACTCCTTGCATCCCACATGGAGTACCTACTGTGTGTTACGCATTAGGCAGGTCCCTGGGTATTTGATAATGAGCTTCTCAGCAGGGAGGGAGACAGCACTGCAGCATCAAGGGAATGATAAGAATGCAACGGGAAGTGAGCAAAATATTTCATGGGGTCAATTCTATATAAGTAATAGTTTGACTTGGAGGTTTTCTTAATAAACAGTGCATTACAGCATTAAACCAGCAATAAAATAATACTGTGAGAGCTAACATTTACAGAGTACTCCCTGTGGGCCAGGCGTGGTTTTTAAGAGTTCTATATAGATTAGCTCATTTATTCCTCATTAATCCTGAAGAGGTGGATGTAACACTATCCCCATTTCACAGTGGAGGAAATTAAACCAGGGGTGGTTTGCTAACCCTCAAGGCCACAAAGCTAGTAAGTGGTAGGTGGAGACTTGAGTCCCGAGTGTCTGGCTTCAGAGTTCTTGCTTTTAATCATTCTTTTTTTTTTAAAGTACAGTTAACCAACTGCAGCTGACCACACACAGTAGGAACTCATTCTGATCATGGTGCACGAATCCTGCATCCATCTGCACATTCACATGTAGGGAATTCAGAGGTGGAAGGGGGTATGTATACAGATTCTCTCTCGATGTGTTGATCATCTTGTTGACGGATAGAGCGAAATGCTGACCTCCCCACCCAAGACCCAAATTTGCCTCAAACAAATGTATTCCTTATGCAATTGATATGTGTTAGCCTGTTTCATCCATCTATCCATCAAATGGTAGAAGGGGGTTTCTTCAATCTCGACAAAAAGTCCCAAGCACTGAGCGACCCAAAAGAAACTTATCCCCTTGCCTGAGTCAGCCATCAACATATCATTGGAGAGCTCCTTAGCGGGGTGGCAATACTGATCTTAAAACAACAGCATCACCTGGGAAAACCCTCACGCTTGAGGATTGATGGCCGTGATGTGGCCTCCAACATCCACTGTTTTGAGACATGAAGTAGGTCATCATTATGAGATAATTCAGCTCCCATGACAGGGCGGTAGAAAGACCTTGTTACAATTGAGAAGGTGTTGGATACCTAGTATGTGGAGGATCCCATATTTATTATCTTCTTTGCGGCTAATGATTTTTCAAAGGTGCAATATGCTGATGTAGGATAGCTTTGGGGGCTTTATTTTCTACCTGGCAGGTCGTCTGTTACATGGTTTGGGTGGCCAGCACCATGGAGTAATGATTTTTCACTGTATTCCTCCCTGCTTTGTGTTTTCAGTAGAGAACAGAGTCAGCTGTAAGGTAATCAGTGTGCCCTGCATGAAATAAAAGGTCGTGAGTTTCAGCAGACACCCTGGTTCACAAAAGAAGAAACAAGAAATAATCTAAGCATCTTCCCCATGATGTTTCTCTGGACGTGGTTCTGCAGTTCTTCTGTAGGCAAAGTTACAGTGAGAACTGCTCAGAGTAGACCAATTTTTGCTAAAGTCATTAGTCCCTGAAGGAAGACACCTGTCCACTCTGAAGAGCAGAACACACATTCTGGTGGAAGGGTCATGTCAAGGAAGTTGGCAGGGAATGTCTTTGCCCCTCCAAATCTATTTTCTGCTCTTCTGTCCCAGAAGGTGAATATCAAATCTAGTTGTGGTTGGTGGTTGATTGGCAGGAAAGGAGACTGGAGTTAAGATGTCTATTCCCCCAGCTCCCTCCCAGTCGGGGGCAGCAGGTTGGCTGTGTTCTGTTACTGAAGGCCCTTAAGTTTCTGTGGGGAGGGGGGCTCTCCCCTAAATGTTCTAGGATCTGGTCACTTCCCCTTCACCTTTCAGGTCCAGGCATGACAGTGAAGCTCTGCAATTGTTAGTACCCGGACACTCCATTATCTCTTGTTGACCTCTTTAAACCCTATTCACACCTTCAGATTCTACTTAATTAGTCTGTTTCCTACTGAGAGCTAACCTCCTGCAAAGTCCTGCTCTGGGACAACTGGTCCTGAGACTCACCCACCTACCAGTTCCTAATCCCCAGGCCCTGCCTCCCAGTTCCTAATCCCCAGGCCCCATTTCCAGGTATACGCTCTGGGCACAGCTTGTGAAGGTGTCTGTGCACCTGACTGCTCTGTAGATGCTGCCCCCAGTCCTCAGTTTCCACATCCAGTCATGTCCACCCAGTCCTGACCCACCATCAGGCTTATAACTCCGCTTGGGCTTCTGAAGGTGAAGCAGGATTTCACTTTGAACTTGACTTTGAATGCCAGTAGCTTGAAATATCAAAATAGACCTAAGGTCTTAAATGTAATCCTGGGCTTCCCTTGCTTTCTTTTTCTTTCTATTCATTTAATACATGATGGTTTCCCAACCCTGCACTCTATCTAGCCAGGCATGGCTCCGACTTCTCATTTGTAAGCTACTCTGATTCCCATTTCAATCTATTCCTGACTACATGGGCTGGATGTCAAGCCACAAGACAAAGACAGATGGCGTCTCTATCCGGAGATGGGTCAGGTCACTGATAGGTGTCCCTCGAGAGCACAGACTCACAAGGCTGGAGGATATGTGCTCTGTTCCCTGCCATGGCAGTAGAAGGGAGTTTACAGCGTTCTTTCAACTACCAAAGAAGAACACCCAAAAATGTAGATCTCACGGGTATGAAGCAATTCGTTCTTTAAGTGCAATAGATCATTGGGCAACTGACCTAAGACTGAATCTCATAGCTAAAAATGATTAGTAAAGAAGAAACATCTAGGGTCTCTCGACATTAATATTGTAACTTCTGCCAACTTCTCATCATTCCTTGTTTTTCCAGCTTAAAAAAATCAACATCTCAAAAGTGTAACAGTCTGCCACGAACCTTCTAATGTCCTACCCTGTTTTTCTGGACCCTCCTCACACATTGGCCCCTCTTTCTTGATTTCCTAAGTTGGCATTTTTGTCTGGCAGAAATTTAACTGTGGAAGACCCCAAGCTAAATCTCCTAGGAGTCCTTGTTATCTTCTTTATCCATACTCATATTCTCTCTCCCCCTTTATTTCTCAGAAATTGACTCCAAAAATTGGATCTGCAGCCCCAACCTCTCTCCTCCACTCTAGACGCCTCTATGTAACAGCCTACCTGACTTTTGTTTTGTTTTTCATTTCCTGGAAGTTCAATAGACATTTCAAAGAAACACTTCCAGAAAAGAACATGCGACTTTCCTTTCCATCCGCCTCCTCCACCCAGCCTTGCTCCTTCACCATTTTCCTCCATGTCATAAAAGATTATGCTGGTCTCCTAAGTGTGCAGGTCACAAACCTTGGGTTCTTATCTTTCTCTAATACCTACATTTCGAATCCATCAGCTAATCCTGTAATGCCACCTTCAACATATATTCCAAATCTATCCATTTTCATCTCCCTGAAATTGAAAACTACCATCTTCTCTTGCCTGGAACATACCCCAGCCTCCTAATTGGTCTTTTGGCTTCCATTATTACCCTCCCTACAAACATTTCTCTTTGCAGTAGCCAGGGAGTGAGTTATTTAAATCTGTGGTTTTCATCTGGGGGTAATTTTCTGCCCCAGGGGACATTTGGCACATTTGGGGGATATTTTTGGTTGACACAATTATGGAGAGTAGGTTTTACTGGCATCGAGTGGGTAGAAGCCATGGACATTGTTAAACATTCCTACACTACACAGGACAGTCCCCACAACAAAGAATTGCCCAGACCAAAATGTGAATAGCGCCAAAGTTGAAAAACTATGACTTAAATAGCAATTGGATCATGTCAGGCTCCTGTTTAAAATCCTCCAATGGCTTCTATTTGTTTTTAACGTTCAAACTTTTTTATACTTTTATTGATGCTTTTGAGTCTCACATCATAATGTAGTTCATAGTGATAGTGACATACGGGCACACAGCACTTTTTACCATAGCCTACATAGCCCCAAATGATGCTTCTTGGGGCTCATCACATACCCCTCTTTTCAATTCTCACTGTCCCTCAAACAAGACAGGCTTGTTCCCCAAGATGTTGGCAGTAGTCGTGAACCCGAAAAGTCAATCATGCAGATTTTCCCAGAATTCCATGTCAAATCTACCTCTTTAGGGAGGCCTTCCCTGACCACCCCACCTCACACATTCCTCATACATTTTCTTTCTCACAACTGGATTTTCTTTTCTTTTTGTATGCATTACTCTATTTTCTGGTTTACCATATTTTTGCATATTGATGGTTGGCTCAGGAGAACTGGGAACATTTTCAAACTTTCTTCACCAAGTCATAGTAAATACAGTATAAATATTTGTTGACTGAATCAATCTCATGTTTGTACAGTAAAGGTTGGTTGGCTTTGTGTGTTTTTGAGCAGCCTAATAAGGAACTATATGCAAGAGTAATTTTTTGCCCCGGGGCCCACAATTGTTCAAACACTTATTGAGCACCTCCCACGGGACAAGGGCCCTCCTTGTCTCCAAACATTTACAATCTTTTCTTTGTTGGCTTGCAAATTCATTCATTTCTTCACTAATTCTATAGCCGGTGAATTGGAAACTGTGAAAGGTGCTTCGCTCTTTATAATGATTGAAACGCATCTCCAGTTCTTGAGAAGCCCTCAAGCAAGCACCATCTTTCACACATAAAAATCCAGTAATACTTCTTTCCTTATGGCTTATTCCATCAGCCCCGTAGCGGTGGCCCCTCCCCAAAGGTGTGTTCACATCCTAAACCCCAGAACTTGTGAACGTGACCTAATCGGACAGAACGGTCTTTGCAGATGTAATGAAGTTAAGAAGCTATAGATGAAATCATCCTGGATTGTCCAGGTGGTCCCTAAATCCAATGAGAAGTGTCCTTCTAGGACACAAAGAGGAGGCACATGGATAAAGGGAGAGAGCCATGTGAAGATGGAGAGATGGGAGCTATGCAGCCACAAGCCAAGGGCCCCAGAGTCACCAGAAACCGGAAGGCAAAGAAGGTGCTACAGGTTAATGCGTCCCCTCCAAAATCCAGGAGATGCCAATGTGATAGGGGTAAGAGGTGGGGCCTTTAAGAGACGGTTTGGCCATGAGGGTTCCTCCTTGGTGAATGGGATTAGAGCTCTTATAAAAGAGTCTTTACAAATAGGCTTTATAAGACCGTACACGAGTGTCTAGTTAGCTTGCTCTTCCTCTTCCTCCCATGTTGAAGACACAGTTTCCTCTTTTCCAGAAGAAACAAGATCAAGGCGCCATCTTGGAAGCAGAGAGCAGCCGTTGCCAGGCGCCTGAAACTTCTGGTGCTTTGATCTTGGTCTGCCCAGCCTCTTCGACTGTGAGAAATCAGTGTCTGCTCTTTATAAATTACGCAGTCTGTGGTATTCTATTAGAGCAGCACAAACAGACTAAGAGAGAAGGATTCTCCTCTCGAGCCTCTGGGAGGCGTTCAGCCCTGCTAGACTTTGGACTTGGGGCTCCAGATCTGGGAGAGAATACATTTCTGTTATTTTAAGCCATGAGGTTTGAGGTGATATTTTATGGAAGCCACTGGGAACTAGCCTTGGTCCTTACATGATATGCTCCTAGTTCCTCAGCTGTCATTCAAGGCTCCCCCAGCTGTGACTTCTGCCTGCCTCCCCAGCCTCCTTTCCAGGTATGCAATGGATTTTCCAGCTGCGGTGCCTTCCACAGGTTCGCCAGCACCACAGAAGCCATGACTGAATCCACGGGATCATTTATGTTTTCCAAAAACTCAATCTTCTTTTATACTTCAGTTCTTTTTATTTATTTATGTTTGCTTGCTCTGTTCCTCCAACCCCTTTCCATTCCAGGTAAGCCCCAAATCTCCTACTCATATTTCTTTTTTTTAATTAATGTGCTTTTATTGGTGCATTATAATTTCACATCATGTTGACAGTGACATGCATACACTCAGCACTTGGTGCCCCCCCATGCCTCCCCATTTCCCCCCTTCCAAATACAGAGTACTGAGGTTGACGTTGGTATATTCTCATATGTACACATAGTCGATGGTAGAATTTTCTACTCATATTTCAAGGCCCAACTTAGATTTCCCTGCTTCCTCACTCTTCTTTATTTTTTTTATTATTTATTTATTTATTTTTTTGCGGTACCGGGGATTGAACCCAGGGGCGTTCTACCTCCGCGCTACACCCCTGGCCCTATTTTTTATACTTTATTTTGAAACCGGGTCTCA
>PVJS01037226.1:0-20032 GCA_004027185.1 Glis glis
AAGTCCTTTTGTGTGTGTGTGTGTGTGTGTGTGTGTGTGTGTGGTACTGGGGATAGAACCTAGAGTCGTGCTAAACTACACACAAGCCCTATTTTTTATTTTTTACCTTGAAACAAGGTCAAAGTTGTGAAGGGCCCAGCTAAGTTGCTGAGGCTGGCTAGCTGGGAACCTGTGATCCTCCTGTCTGTCTCCCAAGTACTGAGCTTACAGGCATGTGCCACCACACCCAGCCATAAAGTCCTTTTTTACTCTCTTTTGTGAGCACCTCTGTCTCCTTCCTGAGATCTTTTTCTTAGAACCTTGCATTTGAGATGTATAGAAAAATTGACAAAATTAAAGTGTGTTCAGTGTCTCTCCCTTCTCTTGCTACTCACCACTTAAGGTCTCCTCGTTATGAAACACTTTAATGCTATATTATGGGAAAAGATTAGACCAAACTATGGGAACTTTCCCACACTATGGGAAAATAGACCAAAGATTTCAGTGTTCTTATTGATTCTTGGTTTATTGCAGTCAAATCTGCTCTCAGGTATGAAAGGATATGGGAAATTAATGTAAGTGTCCAATTCTATTTCCATTTAGAATGAACCCAGATGTGATCAAATGTAATGGTACTATAAGACTAGCATTTATTTATTTATTTATTTACTTAGTTGTACTGGGGATTAAACCCAGAGGCATTCTACCTCCAAACTACACTCCAGCCCTATTTTTATTTTATTTTTTTATTTTAAAACAGAGACTCACTAGTTTGATGAGAGTCTCACTACTTGGTGAGGCCGTCCTTGAACTTGCAATCCTCCTGTCTCAGCCTCCCAAGTGCAGGGATTACAGGCATGTGCTACCACGCCCAGTTCATATTTGCTAGTGATAACTCTGAATGACTTAGGAGTGGCAATGTGGATGGACCTGAACACACACCTCCCACTATTCCAAGTAAGGGATAGTGGTGCTTCTTATGGAGCTAATTTATATTGTTCTGTCATTGCCAAATCCTATTTTGACTTGTGATGTGGACTTTGGATAGACTATCAGTGCTAGAGTTGGAAAGTGTGTACAGAAACATCATCAAGAAACTGAACTGATACCATATATCTGTAAAATAAGCAAAACCATCAACTACAACTATAATTATCAAGACCTTAGTGTGGTCACACACTAGGAAAACTGTAATTCATCTCAGGCTAACACTTCTGTTTCATGAAAAGGACCCAAGATGAGCTTTCAAAGGTCTGGGATCCACAAGGCTTGGTGGGAGGCAATTCCACTGTTGGCTGTGCCATGAGTGACAAAATCCTCTGTCTGTGACCCTGGAGTATCTCGTCATCTTCCAGCATCTATGAAACTATGGCAGGTTCATGAGTTCGCTTGCATATAGGACAAAATTTTTAGAGCATTCTCAGGTTTTGATCATCAAAGCCTACAGATCTACAGTAAGATGGAATGACTTCCTCACAGTGCCCGTCAGGTTCAATAATATACTTAAGCATCTAAAGCTGTACGGACAAAGCAGGACTTGAAGTGAGCAAAGCAATATATTCAGAAAACATTTTTTCTTTATTGTATGGTCAAACCATGTTTGACCAACTTTTTTGTGGTGCCCAGGGACAACTATACCCTAAATTAGCCAAAAGAATGTATATGAAATTTTTAAAGACTATAGATTTACCACTTGGTTTGCCTGTACCCCTTAAAAACTGAAACCAAGGCTTCCAGCTCCCACCCCTGCTGAAGTAGAAGTCACCAATACAAAAGGCTGTCAGTACCTCCTGGGGCCCTACAAGATTGTGTTTCACCACTTCCTTATACTTAGGATCTTCACAGACCTCAAAAACAAAACAAAACAAAAACACTTCCTTCCTAGTTGACTGTACTAGTCAAAGGCTTTTCAGGTAATATTGCTCAAGAAAAATGAGCTTTTTGTAAAATAAACATTTATGGGGGATAGAGCCTTTCATTAATGAAGCTTTACAATTTGGAGAAAAGAAGAACTAGACTGCTTCTGATCTGTCCACAAACCAAGCCAACAGGTGAGCATCCGCCAAGTACCTGATCTTGGCTTAATATTTGATTTCTTAATATTTGCCATCAGAATTGACAATATATGCATTGCAAATGTCCTTACATCATAGAGATTTGAGTTTCATTAACTCATTCCTGATTCTTAATGGTTGTCTATGTGAAGGCTGGGCTGTTGTTGATGCTGGAAAAGAACACTTTCATACACATCTATCACCAAACCAAAGCAAAGCCTGATAACAGATAGTCCAGGACTTATACTTACCAGATTTGGGATATGTGATTAAGAAGACATCATCGTCCCTAATTTCAAAATCTTCTATATTTTCTACTATATCAATTTTAACTAAAGAACGTTCAAAATTATAGCCTTTAAAGTTAAATAAGTATGTGCCTGTATTGTCCATAATTTTTACCTAGGAGTAAAAACACAAAAGTTATATTTAACTTCTTACTATTTTAAAAGCATGACTAATATTTATTGAGTTGTCGATATATGCCAAGCACTTCAATGTCTTATATAGCATTACCATACTAAGCACATCACATACATTAAATTGTTCAAAAGGTCACAATAAACCAACATTGCTGTATTGCTTTCATAACTATTTTAATGATGAGGAAACAAATATACTAAGAAATTAGAAAATTTTTGTGAAAACCCGTTGAGGAAAGAATTACTATGATTCTAAACATACAGGCGAAGAAATTAAGGCACAGAGTAAACAACCAACTTATTCAAGGTTGCCCAGCCAGCATGGCTGGGAAGAATTGATAACATACAATTAGGTCACAGAGTCCATGCTTTCTATCCAGAGTTTCTTAGTACTTTACATTTTTATTCCTTACATTTTTCATTATTGTAGAAATAAGAAAATATTTACTGAATGTATTTTATTTCTGATTATTTTTTCTAGAGTATGAATAACCTGTTGTCTCTGGAAGAACCTTCTGGGGTTTAGATTCTGAGGTTTTGCTTCAAATCACTAATGGAAAATTCTCTGGCTGCGGAAGACAAATTGGTATTACTTTAGAAATGATTCCCTTATATAGTACAAAATATTGTATGGAAAATATTACAATTTCTAACAGGAGATTTTAAAACTAGAAATTGGGTATAAACATGAATATTAAATTTAAATAAAAATAGAAATCCAACAATCTAAACAGAAATCTTTTCATAATTTGGATCAGCTAAACATTCTATTAGATCTGCCTGAAAACTTTTACTATAAGACTAAATGGGTGAGAAAATCCCAGAGGTTCTAGTAATATTAGATTTAAGCCAGCATATACTTACATTATTTAATTTTTAAAAATTTCTGTGCATACTAAGTTATTGAGTTTGTTAAAAAGCTGCAAATGTGGCTTTCTCTAACCTGCATGTCAAGAAACCACATTTAATGTCTTTACAAACAATCCAAGTGGCCTGGTCAATGCAAGGAAGTCAGGGTTTAGTCTTTTGCAGAGTAAGAGCAGAAAATCACATGGGTGGTTAGATCACCTGGGAGAAGCAAGCCTTCATGGACTGTTACTTGAGACCAACAGAAGGATAGAATTAAAGCCCCACCAAGCTGCTAGATGTTTCTTCTCTATAGGTTGAAGTCTGGGCCCCCTGAACTATTGAGTACTGGGGAAAGACTAGCAGCGCTGATGGCTCCCCATGACTGGTCTCGGGGCAGGCAGGTGGAGAGTTGGAGAATTCAGCCTTTAGATTGTGAGGGAGAGTTTATACAGCATAACATGGATAAATGGAGAAGCCAATAAGTAGGAAATACAGTAGAAGTGAAAAGCAAAAGTGAATGGTGTGTCTCTATCACATCCCTCCTAACACGCCCAAATAGCACACACATACCCTAAAAATCACCATGGATTCCACAAACTCCCGAGGCCAGGAAAGAGTGCCAGGCAGCTTCTACAAGCATTTTGAATGAAACTTCCCTTTTCTGTTATTTATTATGTACAGTCATTTGACTGGTATTTGTGGTCTCAGGTGAGAGACTTTTAAGAGCTGTCCTGTCACAGAAACAAGAGTGTGAGGACCATTCACACAGGCACTGGACACTGGCAAGTCATGTGATATTTGCATCTCTTTGATGAATACAGGAGAAATAGATTGTATAAGTAGAAAGTACATCTGTGTCCCTTCTTACTCTTTCATGGAAGTCCAAAGGGAAGAAATAGAATATTAGGAAGAAAAAAGGTTAATATACATATTATGCAGAAGAGAGAATGAGACTTGAAAGTGGTTCTAAACCAACCCTTTTACCACTCACTGTTGCAGTTCAGCTGATGAAGTAAATCCAACTCTGATAAAATGTTCAGGCTGATGCAGATGGATATGATCCTCAGGAATAAATAGTCCCTATGGAGTTTGTTTTGGCCAATGAGTGAGGAGCATTCTAGCAAATGACTAAGCAGCTGGGCTTAGAGAAGTTGGGTAAGATTTTGTTGACGATAGGAAAAGCATATCGGGTTATTACAGGAACTTTTGGAGATACTAAAAAGAACTTCAGGAGAAGAGAGGTCACATTTTACTAATTACAGCAATTATGTAACAAATAAGCAGTATTTGAAAACTAGCTGCAACTTCCTGGATATGAGTGATAGCAAGTAAAACCTTTTTTTTTTATCTTCTCGTACTGGGGATTGAAACCAGGGGCATTCTTCCTCAGAGCCACAGCCTATTGTAATTTTTATTTTGAAACAGAGACTCAATAAGTTGCTGAGAGCCTTGCTATGTTGCCCAGGCTGACCTCGAACCTGTGATCGTCCTTTCTCAGGCCTCCCTAGGACTGTCATTACAGGTGTGCGCCACCATACCCAGCTGAATAAATCCTTTGGAACCTATCCCTGGGACTGTTGTTCATTCTCCAGATCTTTACTTGCACTGTCCTAGTTTCTTGTTCTACTCTTAATTTCACACAGTTTTTTTCTTCTATTATAAAACTGGCTATGGATTATGGAAGGTTCAAAGGGTTTTATAAATTTACTGAGTATATTAATTCATTTTCCAGTGCTTAGGGTGTTCTTTCTAAGTGATGCCCTTCCAATGCTGTTAGTTTTTTTTTTTTTATGATAGATGTTACCTGCTTTTCATTTTCTGCAAGGGTTGCTGTGTGTCTCAGTCCTCTTTTCTCGTCTCCTGTGGAATCAGCCTGTTCCTCAGTGTTCTGTTGTCCACATGAGCTGCTCTTAGATAATGATTCTCAGGTTCCCACTAAACAGAATTTGATCCCAGGGGATATCAATCTTTTCAATGGACAAATGTTTTCTGGTAAAAAATAGGGTATAATCTGAGGGATTTGGAGGTAATTTAAGTTTGTAATTAAGCCTGTCTCATTTCATAGTGTTTTTATAATAGTCCATTTTGTGATAATGTCATAGTGTGAGGAGTAGAAACCAGTGGGAGTAGACTATTTACTAAAATGAAGAGCTCAGCCAAGAGCTTCTGATTACATAACAAACATTGAACTGTGGACTTTAGTGTACTTGTGAGATGCTGGGATCCGTTACTTCTCCTGGCCTCTCTCTCTGCAGTAGTTATTGACTGTGAGCCATCCAAACTGTGAGCAGTAGCAGCCTAGTGAGTAGGTCAGCACTGCATCTGCGCAGAGGCAGAGTGCTGGCGTCCTCTTTCCCATGCCACTCAGTGATAGGAGTGTGTAGCAAGTGGGAGAGACTGAGAGGGATCAGGAGAAATGGCTGATTGCAGAGGTGGGGCAGGGAAAGCACAGATGAGCAGCCAGGAACATTGTGAACCATAAAGTAAAGATTACACAGAGAATCCTGGAGCTAGCTCAAAAGGACCAGCATCAGCTTGGAAGTATTACAGCTCCCCAGTATACCCAGTAAGGGGACAATTTGAATTTTCCAACAAATAATCCTAGTCTAGATGATAACTGTTTGAATAGAACTACTTCCTGTGAACAGAGGGGGCATAGTAGGGCCGCAGCAGCTATGTTTCATCTGAGGTGGGTGATCTAGGGGACCATGGAAGACAGGGTTGCTTCTGTGTGTTTCCATTTTCATCATCATATTAACTTGATGGCGGTTAGATTACAAGTTAGCATCACTGAAGGACATGGCCCCAGGATCATGATCCACACGTAGTTTTTCCCATGTTCACACTTTTGGTGTGCTCACTGGGCAGGTGCAGTGTGCAGCTACATGAAAATGAAAAGCTGACACGCTAACACATTGTAGGGTGACCCAGACACTTTGTCAATGCCTTTTTTTCTTTCACAACTCTTTATCATGGACCATCCACCTCTTGGCATTTCAGACTGGAAACCACGTAGTCAACCGATTTGCAACAGTCTGTATAACACTGTGAAATACCTAGTGGTGCAAGGATGGAACCCAACATACAATTTCTTATTATGAGACTGCTCTTTCTGTTTTGTTGTTTGTTTACACATATTGGGTAGAGTCATTTGTAAGCCAAGCAAGCTGTGTTTTAACTTGGCCTCAACAGGTTCTTTTATCTTTAAAATTTTGAACAGGACTTACAGATCACATCTCTCTCATTTCTACATACTGCTTCCTTTCTGCCTTAATTTCTTCCTTAAATTTACATTTTGAAAGAATCCTAAAAAAAACCATATTAGGATGAAATTCTGTTTTCCTCAATGAAAATAGTGATAGAGAGGTCAAAATTATATTTTATAACAAAACAAGAAACAAATTAAGATCATCTATCTGTTTAAGCCTTACAGTGGCCTGGACTTTAAAGAGACATAGTTTTTCTCAGATGTTTACATTTCAGCTAGGACTGACTAAAATAACAAACTTCCAAGCAATGTTGAAAGGTAAAATGATCTTAGTAAAGCAGAAGGATAGTAAAAGAGAGAGAGAGAAAAAAATAGCCAAAAATTTTATGTTAACTCTGTAACTGAGATGCAGTAGTTTACATATTTGCAGGGTGTTGCCTGGATGGATGAACTGGCTGAGACCTGGGGAAAAACCATGCTCATGTACAGCAGTTAATATTTGCACATGCTAATACTTTTTTTGCTATAATCATATATTCCTTTTTCCCAGGGTACCAGGAAAAAGGCTTCCTAGCATTATTTTATGGGTGCTTCATTTAAGCCCACTTCTGGGATCCACCTGTTTTCAGAGGGAAGGCAATCAATCAATCAATCAGCTACATCTTATCCCACTGTGAGTTTCTTCATATAATCCAGTCATTGCTTTCTTTACAGTATGAACCATTTTTCCATTTTCCTGGAAGACTGGGGTGCCCAGGGTACATGCAATCGCCACTATTTGCCTGATGCCTTGCTCATTGGTTGCATCATTTCTTCTTTTCTTTGGACATTAAGAGAGATCTTATCAGAGTAATTAGTTTGGCCTTTTCAGCTGATGTTCCAGGTGTCAAAGTTCCAGCTTTTAGTACCTGCTGTCCAGTGACCATGGCATATCCCGCTCTCTGCTGGTCATTGTCCATGTAGTTGCTCCCACTGGTGAAATGGTTTCAGTCTGCCTCTGCTATAGGCTGACCAAACAAGTCCATTTTCCCCCCCAAGATCTCCAGTGAAGTGAGCTGTTTTCTTTTTCTTGTTGGCAAACACGTCAGAACCAGAGTGCATTTTTCCAGCGGAACTTGCAAATGAAGTCACTGCTTCTCAGGGGAAAAGGTTATATGAGCATGTAATTTGTATAGCAACTTTTGTAATAGTAGAGGGATCAGACAATCTTAATTGAGGCCCCACTGCCAATTTTTGTTCTGGGCTGCAATAGGGGCTCCTATTGTAGGATCTCTTTGCAGAGGCAGCCAACAAACACATGTTGGCTCTAGTGTTGGCTTTTTCCAGGCATTACACATCTGAAAGGCAATATGTACTAGCTGTGAGGGGTTAATGTCAATTGCCCCCTTTACTCACTGAAACTTTTTTTCTTAATGTTTGGGTTTTCTGTCCAATAAAATGCATATTAAACTTATGAAGATTTTTTTTCCTTTAAGCAGCTTCATATCATAATATGCCTGGCAAATTTGTTCTAGATATCTGGAGGGCTTCTCAAAACCCTTAGAAAAGTTTAAAATCTTGTTTTAGAATCCACCATTTTATCATTGAGCTTCTCTCTCTCTCTCTCTCTCTCTCTCTCGGTAGATGCTAATAGGGTCAAGAGGCAGGTGTTTGCAATGGTGAGGTCTGCCAGAGTGCCAGAGGTCCTTTATTTTTATTTGTTTACAGGAGCAAAATGCAGAGTCCCAGGCAGAAGTGTCTACTGACAAACCTTCTGTACAGGAGAGGAGACACACAGGTGACCTTTCAAACTGTAGACTCGCTTTTTCTTCTTTCTCCCGTATTAATGGAGTAGTGGGAGGATGTAGGGGAAGAGCAGGGCTGAGGTACACCCTCCCCCATACACACATACATGGCAATGGATCCATGGAGACAGGGAGCCAAATAAAGTTCCCATTTTTATACATATATATACCCTCTCTGTTAACACAAATGGGAGAATACAGGTGTGGGAAATAATAGCTCAGCCTTAGATCTTCAGGGCAGGGAGGCAGCTTTTGGTCCCTGGAGTCAAAGGAAGGGGCATCAATTTTTTTCAGCACTAGTACTCCTAGAACTAGAGGGAATTAGCAAATTTTATTCAGCCATTGGCCACAGGTCATAGGGAAAGCCACAGGTTCCAAGTGCACCTAGCGAGAGTGCCCATGTGCTGTTGTCCTGCAAGCAGTGAGACTATCAAGGCGTGCCACTGCCATTGCTGCTTCTGAAGGCAAGGAAACCACCACATTTTGGGGGGATGTTGCTGCCTCAAAGGCCACAGTACTGCAGCAGAGAGGACAATTTTATCTTAAGTTTAATAGGGTTCTTTGCATCATTCACTTAGATCCAGGCCAAACAGACTCCTTAAATGACAACTGCATAGATCCTTGCCATAAAAAAAAATACCCTCCAGAATCTTTCCATTCGGCCAATTTCAACCAACCATAAGGTTGCACCATAGTCAGAATATTTCATATATCATCAGCCACATTTTTTACATCCATCAGCCAGATGATATCATTGTAAAATTTCATCTTTCTCATAGTTACTGCCCCACAGTCATAAGCAACTCATTTAGCTGAAATACTCAGAGATCTTGTGGGAGCCAACACAGCACTGGGCATTTCACAAAAGAAAAACAGAGACAGACACACACATAAAGACAGAGTCAATCAGAAGTTCCCACAGAAAGAAGGTTGGGAATCTTCAGACAACAGATAACAGGAGGACAAGAACCTGTGTTAACACATGGACATGGAGACAATCTTCCAGATTGGATTCCTTGCTTCCGACTTAACCATGATTCCAGCATGAGAGGTGTCACAGGATTACAGACAGCCCTCATGAGGGGGTCAGGTGTTTGGAATCAGAGGATCATGGAGTACACTCCAAAGGGAATTTACCCAGATGACCAGGGTTGGCATGACTTACTGCATTCAATTTACTTCTTTACAAATCAAGCCAAATGGTGAAGAGAACTGTACCCACTCAGGGAGAGGAAAAGCAAGAGTTCCCCAATGTAAAAAAAAACCATGGCAGCTGCTGGGAAGTCTTCAAACTTCTTCCCCCCTCATAAGGGGGCACCTCTATCAAGAGGGTATTACTGGGGCTAGCCACACCTTCTCACAAATCTGAGCCTGGCCTGCATTGCCTGAAGGCAAGGGGAGTGAGGGGTGCACTTGGGTCCCACCAGGGGTGCCAAAAATTGTTACCAAATCCCAGTACCTGCCCCAATTTGCCAAATCAAATAATTAGAACAAGACTTTGGGAAGAAGGAAAAAGAAATTTACTGTTTTGCTAACAAATCAGAGAAATCTGTGAACTTAAGAGTTCAGGAACAAGCCCCAGAATTTCCCCAAACTAAGGAATCAAGTCCCTTTGTATTAGTCAGCATTTTCACAGCTATATCTAAAACACTTAACCATGTAACTTAGAGGAAGGAAGATTTACTAGTTCATGGTTTTGGGGTTCAGTCCATGTGAGGCTGGGGACCGTGGATCTTAGGGCATGGTGGTGGGAAGTGGAGAAAGGGAGAGTACAAGGCTTCACTCTCACATCATGGAGGCTGGAAGTAAGAGAGCAGGTGAAGGGAGGAGGAACCATATACAATCCCCAGGGCCACAGCCCCAGGACCCGTCTCCTCCAGCCACATCCAACCACAGGTGCCAGTCCCCTGTTAGCTGCCAGCGTCAGAAACAGCCTCCCTCCCCTATTACATGGCACATTTTTTCAGCTGCTTTAATCAAACATGGCTTAATTGATTCAATGTTAGGAAATAGCTGGCATTGCTTGGCTAACAAATGAATCCCTGAGAAGTTGGCAGCAGCCTCATTTTCATTTCCATTGTTTTGCTAGACCCTTTCCAAAATAAACCTTCTCTTATTTCAATAGATCTGATTTATCAAAAGTTGTTTAAATTTTTGTTTGCTGAAAGGAAAAAGAAAAATAATGAAAATGAAGCTGTAATTAAAATAAACTTTTTAGTGATTTATTTGTTATCTAAGAAAGGCAGGTTATTTCCAGATATTAAATCAATTAAATCATGTTTCATTAGCATTCTGTTTCATTTTTCCAAATGTAGAACACATATAAAAACTTATATTGAGCAACCAATCTGCCATGTATGGTAACTTTGGAATAACTTGATTCATTGAAATATTTTCAGAATTAAAAACTTGAGACTTAATGATGTTAGAAACAAATTTTTTCATGGTGTCATAAGAAGACACATGTGTTTGAAAATGGCTCAGCATTGTGATTTTACTTTTTGCAAAAAGAGTGTGCCACCAATAGAGGTAAGCAAGCACACTGAGCAGGAAGTTTGCCCAGTTTTTTATACCTAATGCAGATGCTTCCAGCCTCCACGATGTGAAAACAGCCCGTGTGCTCTCCCTCTGCCATGCCCTGAGATCCATGGTCACCAGCTTCACATGGACTGAGCCCCAGACCGATCTGTAAACTACATTTATTGAACATTTACTGGACACATTATGTACAAAAGACGTAGAATGGGGGAAGGCCTTCAGATTCAAGACTAGAATTATATCATGGGCTCTCCGAGGTCTCCAGGTTGCCCACTGTAGATCAGGGACTTCTCAGCCTCTATTACTGTGAAAATGGATGGACCTGGAGAACATTATATTAAGTGAAATTAGTCAGAGATTAAAGACAGCAGGATAGAGGGAGACAGCATGCTTCAGGTGCTCTGAGACTCAGAACTCAGCCAGCGGGAAGACTGCTTCTTGACAAGGAAAAAAAAGCAGCCAAAACTCAACAAAACAATGACAGTCGAAATGCAGTGGAATAGGAGGCAGCAGACAGAGCAGAGGACTGTAAAGAACTCTACGCATCTCACCTGGTGAGCCGAGAGCAACAGTGGTGGCGCCATCTTGGAGGCCACACCGACACCGTGACTTCCAGAGACCTTCCAAAGAAGCGGCAGATCCCTGTGAAGCCAGCGACTACACACCATCATGAAAAGCAATCAACTCCGGAGCATGATGAAGCTATGACTGAGACAGCTACAAGAAGCGGCCACATGCGATGCTTCCACAGTGAGAGTGAGGAGGAGAGACAGGGATGATGTAGCCCCGACCAGGAGCAGCCCAGCACTGAGGACATGGGCAGGTGAGCACAGCCCTGCCCCAGGGCATCCCTATACTGAGGAAGCGGCCCCGGAGCACCCAGGCACTGAGGACATGGGTGGGTGAGCCACGGCACCACCCAGGAGCACCCTGCACTGAGGATGCAGGCGGGTGAGCCATAGCCCCGCCCTGAAGCACCCCTGGCACTGGGTACATCATCCCTGTCTCTCCTCCTCACTGTGTGCTCTCCCTCTCTCTGCTTCCTGCCGCCATGCCCTGAGATCCATGGTCCCCAGCCTGACAAGGACTGAATCCAAAACCATAAGAAAATAAGTCTTCTTTTCTCTAAGTTACGTAGTCAATCTTTTAGATTATAGCTGCTAGAATGCTGACTGGAACAGATAGTGAAAAACCAATGTGGTCCATTATACTGTATTCCTTTTGAAAATGCTTCCTTAGAATACTGTGTTCCAAACTTAGAATTGTGTTCTTCAGTGAAATCTTCAATGAACTTCAAAAGAAAGGTTCACATCTTCCTTTGGAATATGGTGTCAAATCTTCTCTTCTGCTTCACAATCATGTGGTTTTTCCAGTTTTAATAGTATATAGTAGAAAAAACAAGGAAACTTCTTCAGTGATGTTCCAGGGTGTGAAGAACAAAAACAGGATAATGCAATGTCAGAGAAACATTATTTCCCTCTATCGCTTTCCTCCCCACTACACTCCCAGCTCTTCCACACAGCTTCCCTTTCCCACTCTATGGCAAGCAGGTAAACACACTTGTCATTGCAATCATCCTATAGTTAGTTACCATCAACACACCTTCCTCACTGTTAGCCACCTGTGAAAAAAGATGGTTAATGCAACTATATCATTTTTTTCAGGCTCACTTTGGTTGTATTTTACAGACATCTCTTAAAAATCTCATAAGATCAGATATCATAGAGCTAATATTTACTGATGAGGGTATAGATGCTCACAAGATTGGTTTAAATAGCTCAAAGTCATGCAATTTTCAGTGGTAGAGCTGAAATTGCTCCAATTTTACCTCATTAAAATATGAGATGACTACTTTGGAGGTGGAGACAGGAGGATCCGGGTTCGCGGCCAACCTCAGCTACTTAGTGAGGCCCTCTGCAACTTAGTGAGACCCTGTTTCAAAATAAAGAACAAAAAATAGGACTGGGGGTTTAGCTCAGAGGTAGAATGCCCCTGGGTTCAATCCCCAGTTTTTCCAAAAGAAAAAAATGAGATGACTTCCAGTCAAAATATTTCACTGCTGTGCCCCAAAAACCTGATACCCACAATTTAGAGGAAGAAATATTTCATATGCTCACAATTCTGGGCTCTCAGTCCATGTTAAGCTGGGTCACAGCTTCAGAGCTCATGGTATGGCAGAGGAAGGGCAGCCACCTACAAAGGGAAGGGAGAAAGAGTGAAAGTCCGCAGCAGCCCACCCAGGGAAAAACAGTATCCCCAGCCATGCTTGAAAGCACCTACCTCTACCATGTCCCACCTCCAAACATGGCTGCCTTGTCTAACATGGTGTGGGGAGGACCTCCATAACAATGGACTTAAGCTAAACTTACAGGAATACAGAGTTGTGGTAAGAAATAGAGGTTGGTAGGAAGAGAGGTAAGAGAAGGAGTATGATTTTAAGACCATGGTGAACATGCAAAGAAATTGAAACATAAGCAAACTGAAAACACAAATACCTAAAGCAAGAGTTGTGAAGGCAGTGCAAACAACACTCCTGTAGGTAACATCTACAAAAGAAGGTTGTGGGCCTGCAAAATAAATACATAAAATGAGGTTTCACTGCCACAAAGGTATTCAGCTCATGACTATTGCTCATAGCCATTATAGTATCTCAATTTTTAGTTTTGTTCATTGATTAAGTAACAAGTTCATTTCTGGAACTGTTTCAATACAATTAACAAGGTTCATTAAAATAGGTTGGAAAACATAATCCAGAGCATATTTATATATCATAATATAGTCATATTGTTAAATAATTACATGTATACTGTATTTATATTTTCATATGTGTTTCATATCTAGGATGATGGAACAAAATGTATTTTAAAGACACTGGAACAGAATATGTCTTTTACATTAAAGCCATCCAAAATGCAGGAGTAAAGATAATAGCAGGGGACAATGGCCTCAGCTTGTGGTAATGAGAATACCTTCTTCTCAGGGTGGCTCAGTATTACTAGTACTTTTGATATTTCAAAAAAAGGGGAGAAGAAACCTATAAGAAAGGAAGGGAATTAAATGCAAACTTATAAAAATATAAAATCAATATCTATTGCTCTTGGCATCAAGGCATATAACTCTATAAATTATTTATGTACAAAATCTATGTCTATAATTCTGTGTAATACTGTTAGAAGGCATAAATATATGATTGTATAAAGTAATTAAAACATTTTACTATGTTCAAATGTATTTGTTACATGAAGAATGTTTTCTAAAAACTCATTCACCAGAGAGCATATAAATGATATAAATTCTTTGAAATGAGATTTTAAATGAAAATATATAATAGTCTCTCCCAATCATAAGATGAGAAGGAATGCATGTTGTTAATTCACCCCTGTCAGAGGGTCAGGATAAAATATAGAGATGTGAGTGGACAGTGGTGGCCACCTCATACATCAGGACTTCATTATCAGGTGCCACGGTCATGTCTATAAGGCAAAGGCATCCAACACTATGTGAACATCTATTCTGTGGCAGGCACCATGCCAGGGATAGGTAATTTTTAGTAACCATACATAGGACCATGTAGTTTTGCATTACTCATTGGATACCCTCCCTATAGGCACCAGTTAATGTGGTCTCAAGGAAAGTTCCATGCAGAAATCATAGGAGGGAAATAAGCTGCCTGGAAAGGGGAAGATTCCATGATGGTTCCATTATCTGAAACTCTAGTGGGAATCCCAGGAACCCCTCTGGCCCATTTGTACCACAGTCCTTAGCAATACTTACTGCTTTGATGCAGTGAAGGCCATTTCCTTCTCTTTTTATTCCAAGTTTGCTGTTCAGTATGTTGTCCTCAGCTGTTAGTGGGTCATGTTTCATGTTCTAAAACATGGGCTGATTTAAAACAGCAATCTAAACTATCCTTGCCCTTGAGCTCTCTGAAGATGATTTAAAACAAGTAATTTTCCTCTGTCTTACTTCAAAGCTGGCTTTGAATAAATCCTATTTTGCTGCCAATTCAATTCTGAGCTTTTGTGGAGCAGGTGAGTGGTAGACCTAGACACTTACCCCATGTGGTAACAGCTCTACTTTGTAACACAGCCTCTTCCCCAGCCCTCCCTATCCTCACCCATTGAGATTATGATCAATGTGAGTGGCCATGGTGGCAGAGAGAGAGGCTATGCTCAGACCTCGTAACATGTACTTCAACTCATCAAGGCCAATGTGGTGCTCAATATGGCAATAGAAGAGATCAATAATGAACCATTTACATGGCGCCATTTCCCAGGATGGATTAACCAACTACCTGTTGGCAAGTTTACTACATTGGGCCATTTCCACAATGATAGTGGCAATATCTGTCATTACTGAAATAGACACTTACCCTGTTTATTTACCAGAGGGTGAGCACAGCAAAGGATAAATTTGACAATCAAATGGACAGGTGGATCCATTTTGGGGTTAGCATATTTACCTTTCCTGCACAAAATTTTTTTGCCAATACTACCATCTGTAGATTTACAGAGTGCCTCATCCACCAACACAACAGTTGACACAACATTGTTTCTAACTAAGGAACTCAATTTAAAGTCAAATAAGTGCACCAATTGACCCAGGATTATGGAATTCACTAGTATTTCTATGTTCCCCACCATCCTGAAATAGCTCCCTTGGTAGAACAGTAGAATGACTTTTTGAAGACTTAGTTACAGTACCAGGTAGGTGATGATACCTATCACCTTTTTAAATGGATGGAAGAAGTTTCTTCAGCAGACATTATATAATGTGTTATCATCCAAAATATGCTATTTTCTCCTATAGTCAGGATTCATGGCTATAGGAGTTAAAAGGTAAAAATGGGAATGGCATCCCATCATTTTCCCTAGTATCCCACTAACAAAACGTTTGCTTCCTGTTCCTGAGATTTTTGAGGTCTTAATTTCAGAAGAGGAATGCTGCCACCTGAACACAATTATATGATAGCCTATTAACCTGTCAGTTAGATGTCACTTGCTTACAAAAAGTTAAACCTTGCTGATAACCACATGATTAGTTGCCAACCATTGAGATACCACATACTCCCAATCACTGAGGGGGGCCTCCAGACTGGCTTGATCTGGTTCAGATGCCATCTTGATACTCCAAGGGACCTTACAGTCATTGCAGTCTCATTATAGTGATAAACATAAACACACACACACACACACACACACACACACACACACACACCTTCTGCGACTTGTCTTAAACTTTTTATTTTTATCCTAGCCCTGTCTTTTCCCATTTGGGACCATCTTAGGATAAACATACAAAACATTTTCTTATTTCTATAAACTTCTTCCTTTTTATCCTTTCCTAACCAAAATTTTCATACCCATGTACTTTCTTTACATTTATCTCTTGTTTTTACATACTAGTTGACCTAAAAACAATGCCATTTTACAATGTTATTTTTACACCAACAATTTAGAAGCCCACTTAATAGACTCAAATGTTACTTTAAACCTTATGAAGACAAGAGCATTTTAAAGCATTATTTACATTTTGCATTTACCCAATAAGCCAGGATAAAGAGTTGAGAGATCTTTGTGTCAGCTCCGATACTACATACTCCCTTTCCTGTCTTTAACACTTGTATCTCTCCTTTATAATGACTGTCGATGATCCCCGATATGACAGTAAGCCCTTTTGCATTTAAACTAAATCATCCCAATATAATCCCAACCATCCCAGCAGGGAGAGGTCCAAATACTGTTGTGAGAGCTTGTTGATAAGCAAGACCTCTTCCCTGCAGCATTTCTACTGTGATATTCTGTCCAGCCAGTGTGTTATGATGGGCTTGCTCACTACATAGATCATCATATTCAGATCTCCAGCTTAAATATTGAGGACCACTTAGACAAGTTTTTGCTACATTTGTCCAATCCCATGGGGTCATCTGATATTGTGTCCCCAAGGCAGTAAACAGCCCTCTGGTATAAGGGCTAGTGACTCCATTTTCTCTAATACTCTTTCTGACCTCTTTATACACATCATAATCTACAGGGGTAAAGATATTAGCACCATCCTGTACTTATACTGAGCATGCTAAAATCCCTCCCTCTAATGCAGCCCACCTAAGCACCTCCACCAATGCTGGCTGCTGCCTTATGGGGGGGAGAGGGAGCTGACTGCTCTTCCTTCTGCACAGAAGCCCCTGAAAGAGGTCCTTGGAGGAAAAGACTGCTTCCAGCCAGCTCATCAGTCTGACCATGGCTTTCCATGACCCTTAGCCCTTTCCTAGGCAAATATTAACCTGCGTCTGGCAGTCACATTCTCCACACTCTAACCTATGTGTTCTTGTGTGAATACTCTACTGTACCTCTGGTCTCTTTATTCTTGTGTAAATACTATACTGTTTTCTTGGACACATATAAACAAACTAATTAGATGTGCAAAATATGTGATATAACATGAAAAATATTACATTATGGATTCTCTTGGGGTGATCTGAATTTAAACATATGGTCATTCAGAATCATTTCACGGAGAATATGTATTTTTTAAAGAACCCAAACAGAAAGAAGAGATAATCCGTGGTGCTATCTGAAGGAGGAGCATTACTGGAAGAAGAAACGGTGAATGAAAATTATCTGAGACAGGAACATGTTTTTAGGGCTTTTCTAGAGCTGTAGTCAACATTGTGGGATTGGCCACAACTAAAACACTAAAAATGTTTTAAAGTATTTGGATGCTTTATTCTATTGCTTTGAACCTCTCTACTTTGAACTATGCCCTGTTTTTTTTCTCTATTTTTTAAAGCTAAAAATACTGTTAAGGGACAAGACTCTTTTTGATTAAGAATTTGTATTTTGGGTTGGAGGTATGTCTCAGTGGAAGAGTGCATGCTTAGCATGTGTGAGGCCCTGAGTTCAATCACCAGCAATAATCTTCCCCCCTCCCACCAAAAAAAAGAATTTATATTGTATCTATAGTCATGAGCTTCATAACAAAATTTTGGTCAGCCACAGACTACATATATGACTGTATATGCTATAAATCCTAGGTGTGTAGTAGGCTCTACTATTTCATCTTGTGTAAATATACCCTATGATATGCACACAACAACCCAATTGCCTATCAGCACACTTCTCAGAACTATATCCACATTGTTAGACCATGCATGACTAAGCCAAAGATGATTTTAAATGTCACTGATCTTGCAAATTCTAATGGTTATTCTGTGGTATAGACACAATATTTTTAAGTTAGAAGAGTGGCCATTTGATCGCCCCTGTTGAGGCAATTAGAAATCCCTGGTGCAGCCGGGCATGGTGGCGCACACTTGGAATCCCAGTACTTTGTCAGGCGGAGACCAGAGGATCTGGGTTCGCGGCCAGCCTCAGCTCGCGAAGCACGTGCGTGCGCATGCTCTCTCTCTCTCTCTCTCCCTGTCTCTCTCTCTCTCTCTCTCTTTCTCTCTCCCTGTCTCTCTCTCTCTCTCTCTCTCTACTTAGTGAGGCCCTCCGCAACTTCATGAGACCCGGTCTCAAAATAAAGTATAAAAAAAAATAGGGCCGGGGGCGTAGCGCGGAGGTAGACCATCTCTGCATTCAATCCCCCGTACCGCAAAAAAAAAAAAGAAATCCCTGGTGCAAAGGAGCTTAATGTGGTGAGCTATCAGACTGCAAAAATGGATAAGGCCCATTACAGACAGAAGGTAGCCTCAAAATATTGCATATGATTCATTTTGAGTTGACTTTTGTGCCGAGTGAAAGACAGAGCTTAATTCTTCTACATATTAAGATCCATTTGTCCCAACACCATTTTTTGAAAAGGCTGTCTTTTCTCCAATGTATGTTTTTGGCACCATTGTAAAAAATCAGCTGGCTATATCAGCATGGATTTCTCTCTGTATCTTTTCTTCTGAAATGAGATGTATGAAAGGTAAAATTACTTGAAACCAGAAATATGAATTTATCATCTAAGATTAAGGAGAATTAGGAAGAGAGATACTTGCTTTGTTACCAGAATTATTTAAGGAGATTCTTTGCTATCCTGCAGTTATCAAGAGGAACAACCTATTTTTTACCATCACACACAAATTTGGACTCTTAATCATTTTTCTTTATAAATGAGCAATACTCCACGAAGGATATCACTTTCATGTCTTGTGACTAGCACAATGAACATGAACTGCTGATATCCTTATCTCATAATAATAATAAAATAAACATAATTTTAGTGTGATTGAAAGTGATGCTAAAGGGACACAGAGATCAGAACAAGGACTGCTGGTGACCCAGGAGTGACAATTTGAGCATCAAAAGACAAACAATGATCATAATCATCTTGAATGCATAAAATGATTTTAAGAAGATGGAGGGATAATGAGAATTATTTAAAGAAGAATATAAAAATACAAAGTATCTTTGAACAGTGGAATAAATCATAAAAGACATATTTAAAAGATACAGGAATTGGGAGATTTAATTTTTATTCCTTGTTATATATTTCCAAAAATGCAACAACTGTATCTTATACTTTGTTTTCCTGGGCTAAGATATTTTAAGAAGTGTATCTGGGACAGAGGTTGATCATAGTCTAGGATGTTACATAGGTTTGACATATCAAATGTCAAATGAATATATTCCTTGATGTAAGATATGCATAGAGTGAACTTTGAGGGAATATGTATTCCCCGCATTTGGGCTCCTGACCAAATTGTAAATTACATTGGAAGAAACACTAGGGGAGCCGGGCGTGGTGGCGCACGCTTGTAATCCCAGTACTTTGGGAGGCAGAGACCGGAGGATCCGGGTTCATGGCCAGCCTCAGCTCTCCCTCTCTCTCTCTCTCTCTCTTTCTCTCTCTCTCTCTCTCTCTCTCTCTCTCTCTCCCTGTCTCTCTCTCTCTACTTAGTCAGTCCACAACTTCTCAGCTCTCTCTCTCTCTCTCTCTCCCCTGTCTCTCTCTCTCTACTTAATGAGGCCCTCCGCAACTTCGTGAGACCTGGTTTCAAAATAAAGTATAAAAAATAGGGCCGGGGGTATAGCACGGAGGTAGAACACCCCTGGGTTCAATCCCCAGTACCACAAAAAAAAAGAAAAAGAAACACTAGGGGTGTGACATAAAATATGATGTTTTGATCCCTATTGTGCAACTGGTGTAGAATTATAAATAGCATGTGTACAAATTAGTCTTTTCAAATAGCTCATATAAGCCATTTGA
>PVJS01037227.1:0-20032 GCA_004027185.1 Glis glis
CCTAGTGAGGCCCTCCGCAACTTCGTGAGACCCGGTTTCAAAATAAAGTATAAAAAATAGGGCCGGGGGCATAGCGCGGAGGTAGAACGCCCCTGGGTTCAATCCCCGGTACCGCAAAAAAAAATTAATAAATAAAATAAAGAATAAAAACTAGGGCTGGGGGTGTAGCTCAGAGGGAGAATGCCCCTGGGTTCAATCCCCAGCACCAAAAATAAATAAATAAATAAATAAATAAATAAATAAATAAATCCCCAGCACCAAAAATAAATAAATAAATAAATAAATAAATAAAAATAAAAATAAAAACCAATACAAAAGATATGGAAAAGACGCATTTGGAGAGCTGTAGTATGGAGTGAGTCGTGTTAGGGAAGGAACACTAATGTTCTGCCATGACATCCTGTGTGGGAGGACGCCTTGCTCTCTGCAGATGCTGAGTGTTTAGAGAGGGGAGGCTCGCAGTGGCTTAGCAGAAAACACGTGTGTGCACGCACGCACACATGCACACAGATCCATGCACCACAGCAAGCAACCCACTCGCAGTGATTGGGCACCATAGTGATTTCATCGCTCTCTGCTTTCAACTTCTGGGGTGTGAAGTTTTCTGAACAGGATCTTGGGAGTGGCATGGGCGGTGCCTGTCGGGTGTTGGGTCACATTCCTCTCTGCCCCGTGCTCCCTGAGAGGGCGGGGAGAGGTTCTCAAGCCTCCACGCGGGTCATAGACGCAGACGCTTCAGTCGGGCGTTTTCTTGAGACCCTCAAGTGTCCACGCAGAGGGTAGATAGTCTCTACTCTTGTGCTAAGCCAGTTACGTTGTGAACCGCGTCCCCTTAACTCCCTATGTAAAGGCCTGACCTCCAGTCCCTCATAAGGTGACTGCATTTGGAGACAGGGCCTTTTAGGGGGTGATTAAATTAAAATGAGGTCCCTAGGGTGGCCCTCATCCAGTCCGACTTTTGCTTATAAGAAGAGGAATTCAGGATACACACAGAGGATGGCCCTGTGGGGACACAGGGAGAAGATGCCATCTGTGAGCTACAGAGGGAGGCCTCAGGAGGAGCCGGCCTGCAGCACCTCCATCCCGGACTCCACACCCCCAGGACATGGGACAATCGATGTCTGCTGGTGCAGCTTCGTCATGGCGGCCCCAGGAAAGTAGCACACGCGGATGCTGGTCTCAGCTATCATTTCTTTCTTTGGTTACTGCCCTCTGAAAGTGGTGCTCAGTTGCTGCTTCTGAATCTCATCCGAGTGTCCCTCTCCCTCTGCCTCTTTGCAAGCAGGGAGGCCGCCCAGCCTGAGACTCTGCAGGATTCTTTGTGGGTAGAGCCCCGGAGGCGAGGTGTACTTGTGTATAGCACCTGCCCCACCCTGGCTTCGGAATCAGAGGGACAAGGTCTACCTTTATGTGACCTGGAATCTCACCTACCTGAGCGCTCAAGGTCTGCCTCCTCCTCTTTAAGCCAAGGGTCCCAGCAGCTCTACTTCCTGCAGGCCACGAGGATCCGGTCAGCTGTTGTACTTAGGTGCTGGGCTGGTCAGTGGTTACCATGGCGATGACTCACACACCCCTTACTGTTGCATCCTGCCAGGTCTAGGCACATCTGCACCCCAGAGTCTCGGCTTCTCGCCACATGGTGGCCTTGTCCTTCTGCCCCATGGGCCAGGGGGCCCTCGAGGTGACTAGGAACATCTTACTGTGCTGTGGGTCACACCTTTGCAAAGCCAGGATCCGCCCGAGCGGCTCTCTCGAAGAATGTCCCTCTGCAAATATCGGAGACTTGTTGGCTTTCTATCAAGATTTCTGGGAGCAGAGGATGTCCTTCAAAGCCATTGCTATTTTGGAGGAGAAATTCATATTTCATCGGCAAATCCAGCTGGGGAAAGGCAGAAAGCCTTTGGTCCCTGTGAAATCATCGCTCCCCATCTTTCATGTCTTGTGCCTCTCTCTGATGTTTTCATGGAGTTGTCCCCCATGACTGCCATAAATATTTTCCATACAGAGAACTGGCTGATGCTCTGTGGAGGTCTCTTCCAGGGGGAGAGGGAGGCGGCCCCCTGCACGGAGCCGGCGAGGTTTCCACCTGGTAGGTATTTCTACACCTTAGCTGGAAGTAGACCAGGTGGCTCATCATTTGACTTTTGTGCTGATCAGCTCAGAAGCTTCTAAATACTGAAGATGGTTTTTCCTTTCAAATATGATCTCCTGGTACCAACTTCTGGGTCACTGAGATGACTCCCCTGTAATCAGGAGTGACCCGGCATGGAGCCAGCACCCTGGGAGGTGCCTGCCCAGTTCCCAGGCCTGTTTCGAAGCCGTGTTAACCAGGCAGCCCCAGGCACTGCTGAGAGCCCAGGTCAGACTCCAGGCTACTGTGTGACCTTTGAGGTTTCCACTTGCTCCCAGGTACAAAAGGACAAGGTGGCCCAGAAAAACCTGTTGACCCCCATGGACCAGTGTATGCTGCATTCGTCATACAGATGGGGTCTGGGTGTAGTGGATAAAAAGTGGAGCCCCTTCCTCAACAGAATCTGCCGAGATCTGGTCCCGTGCTTTGGCCCCTGGAATGAGCTAGAAGGCTAGGAGGTCACAGTGTAAGGAAGCCAGTCTGGTCTGCTGGAGAATGGGAAGAGGCGTGGGAGAAAACACGAGCCCCAGCCCACAGCGAGCCCGCACCTGCCAGCCCCGCCCACCCTCCCGTTTAATGCAGTCAGGTGGGTGCCCCCAGAGCGGCAGTCCTCAGAATCAAGCACCACTCAGTTTGGGGGTGATTTTTATGAAGCAATACGCAGTCATCCCTAGGTATCCACAGGGGTCATTCCAGGACCCCTGGCAAATACCGAAATCTGTGGGTGCCCAAGTCCTTTATATAAAATGGTGTTGTATTTGCATAGAAGCTACTCACGCACGTCCTCCTACATACTGTAAATCATCTCTAGATAACTTGTGTCTCAGTAGGCATTCTCACTGCTATCATCCAAAACAAATGACCACACAATTTACAGAAAGGTACATTTATTTGCTAACAGTTTTAGAGATTTCAGAGGTTCAGTCCATGTCAGGCCAGGTGTGCAGAGCTCAGGGCCTGGCGGCGGGAAGCAGAGAGAGGGAGAGAGCAAGAACTCTGCTCTCACATCATGGAGGCCGGAAGCAGAGAGAGCACAAGCAAGCAAGGGGATTCAAAGACACAAGCACAGTCTCTATGGCCACACCCCAGGCACCCACCTCTTCCAGCCACATCCCACCTGCCTAGGTTACCACCCAGTAAACCCATCACAATGGATTTATCTACTGATGAGATTACAACCCTCGTGACTTAATTACATCAGCCCTGAACATTAATACATGTGCTCTTCAGGGGACAGTCTACACCTAACCATAACAACCTGTAATACCTAATACAATGTAATACTATGCAAATAGTTGTTATACTGTGTGGTTTGGGGAATAATGATAAGAAGAAAACATCTGTACCTGTCCAGTTGATGCATTTTTTTAAATATTTTCGAACTGCAGCTGATTGAATCCACAGATTCATAAGCCTCGGATACAGAGGGACAACTGTATTTTAATGGATGCAATAGCCGACCAAGTTCATTTTATTCCTTCCTATTAAATTTTACTCCTCTATTAAATTTTATCATGAAATCTATACTGTTATATCTGATGCATTTGCTTAAACACTTACCAAAATCAGTATCAGATGGTACAACTCTCTAAGACGACTGTATGCAGTCTCCCTTTATTCTGTTAATGAGATGAGCTGTATCAATATATTCTTTTTTTATTCCTAAAACAAACTCACCTGGCAGTGACAGCATCTCCCTCCATACATCTGTGCATTCCGTTTTCTAATATTGTTTTTGGCCATGTTCCCATGTTCGCTTCTAATTCTCAATGATAGTCACAGAAGAGTCACGCTGGTATCATTGTACCCTGTCACAGAGGAGGAGATTTGAGGTATAGGGCTGGGGCATGGGCTATTTGTGGTCTCGATGCTGGAAGGATCCATCTGAGGTCCCTGGCTCCCTCCCTCAGCTCTAACCACTGCACTCCGCTGCTGGAGGGAGCCATGGTGGAGCGGGAGCTGGGCCTGCTTGGCTTTCAGTGGGCCTGGGGACATGTCATCCCCATCTATGGGTACCTGCACATGAGATGCCTTGCCTAGGCATGTCTTTGCATGATGCTCCGGGTCCCTGTTCAACCCAGGGGTCCCCCTGGCATGGACTTGCCTTGGGGTGGCTTCCAGAGCCCTAGCTGCTTCCTCTGGCTAGCGCGTGGTCCTCAGGGCACCAAGATGACACTTCCTAGTGGTGTGAGGGTCCCTTGCCTCCCTGCCCCGTGCAGGCTCTATCTAGGTAGCCCCTCGTGGTCGGCGTGGGGTCCAGGAGCAAGCCCGGGGCCTGAGGGCTATGCACTTTGATTGCAAAAGTCACTGCACCCCACGGGATTTTCACAAAGCCACAGGGAGCTGTTCTCTTCGGAACCTGCAGGGTCATCTCCATGGCTATGTGCAGGGACTCCCTTGGAGTGTGTCTCTCTCTGGAGATCAGCAACCTTGGCCTCTCTAAGCCAGGCTCCGGTCTTCCTCTTCAACCTGCTGGGAGGATACTCAAAATTAAAACAGGTTCCCGAATGGCCGTAGGTGGCTGAAATCGATGACTCCATGTCATCCAGAAGGAAAACAGAAGACGGGACACTCGGAGCCCCTGGGCTCCTCTGCAGCGAGGAGTCATCCCCGATTATGGCGAGGAGGCTGAGGCTCTCAGAGCCGCCCGTGCAGAGTGCGCACTGTTGCGAGGTCCCTTCGCTTTGGCAAGAGGAGGCCGTGCCTTGGGGCGCTGGGGGTTCCTCATTTGGCTGTGGATCCCAGGAGACTGAGACGTGAGGGTGGCTTCTGCCCTTGCCCTGGGTCTAGCTCTGCGTCAGAGCAGGTCATATGTGGGCACAGGGCAGGGCTACTCGCCCACCTCCAGGAGCCGGGGACCCAGAGACACATCCCAAGGCCACAGTCCACCTCTTTGGTGGCGTCCTTGCTGAAAGGTGTTCATGTGCACCCCCTCCCCTAGCTCCGGCGGGAGGTGGCGTTTGGTGGGACTTCCTGAAGCCCTGCCTGCGTTCACTCACGTGACAGGTGGGACAGGATGGGCAATGCCCTGGTCTTTTGAAGCTGCTGCAGTAGAACACTGTGGACTGTGTGGCTTACGAACCACAGAAAATGATTTCTCTCAGTTCCGGAGACTAAAAATTCAAGAGCAAGGTGTGACCTCCGTGTGCAGGACTTGGGACTCTGGGATGGGGTTCCAGGGGCAGCACTGGGGTTTGCACCTGGCCACACAGGTGTGCAGCACAGTGCCCGCCATGGGACAGGTGCACAGAGCACCTGCAAGGACAGCAGGCAAGTGCCGGCATGGACAGGAGGGCTGCTCACACCTCTGTGGAGCCATGAGCAGACACCTCCAGCTGCTGTACTCATGCACCCGACACCTGCCTGGGCACCCCCAAACACACCAGGCCCCTGTGCATACGGCACAGATCTTTGCCTCCCACAATTGGGGTGCCCCGATTATTCTGGCTGCCTAGTCCTTGAGTCATTCATTCCTGGGTTGGTGGGGTGCACCGAGCCAGGGAAGGATGAACCAGGCCCAGTGTCTGTCAGATCCAAGACTGGGGCAGGACATGAGGACCTCATGCAAATCCAGCCGAGAGGATTGAAATAAGCCCCAGCCGAGAGGGGCAGTGCTGGGAACTTGGGGTACCAGTTCTGGAGTGGGTCTCCACCTGCATAGGCAAAATGTTCAGGTACTGCATTTGGGGGTATACGGAGGACGGGGGGCTTGGCAGAGTGTAGGCTCCGACAGGGCCCGCATGCCTTTCCTGCAAGCTCCTGCGTCACACTGGGGCGTGGACGTGTGGCAATCCTGTGCAGACACATGGGGGAGCAGACAGCAGAGGTCCACACCAATGCTTGCAGACATTGGCCAGGCATGGCTAGGGCAGCAGGGGTGGCAGGTCTGGGCCCCCTTCTCTTCTCCACCAGCATGGCCTCCACCGCCCCTTTCCCGGGATGCCAACTGTGCTCTGCTGTGGCACTTTGCAACCAGGAGCCTGATCATCTTCCCATGATCCTAACTCCTAGTGGGCTGTGACTGTCACATCAGACTTGGAAGATGTGCTTTGAAGAGCGAGAGACTAAATTAACGTTAAGTGTAAGCATTCGAGGTGCCAAAGAGAACATACTTGTCAATTTCTGAGTTATGAAAACAGATTAAAACTCCCCTTTCTTTCCTGGCTGGTGGATCTTGGAAAGTGGGAGCCATTGAGCCCCAGGGCTCAGTCCCTTGGCAGGGCTGCCCCGCGGCGGGCTCCGTGGGAAGCCACAGATGAGTGCCTTTCCCGCCCCACTAGGGGCTCCTGTTGGAGGTGTGGCCCCTCCCTAGCTAGCGTTCCTGCATCCTCGGGGGTCCCCCTGGCCCTGAGAACCAAGGCAGGGCTCCCTGGGGCCCTAGGCATCAGGTCCCATCTTCCTTTGTCCTCCATGTGATGGTCTCAGCATGGGTCCCTCGGGAGGGGACTGTCAGCACCCACAACGGTCCCAAGGCAAAATCCTTCTGACCTTGAACCGCTGAAACCAAACCGGTTACTGCTGCCAAAATACCGTGGTGGGACCGGCACAAGATAGACATTCTCATCTCAAGGCAGAGATAGGCAAGAAGAAAAAAGGGCGCTGGGCTCCAAGCAGTCCCAAACCTAGCAGGGCAAACTCCACGGGGCCCCAAGTTTCAAGAATAATCCTCTTAGGTTCGGAGCCGGGTCCTCTAGGACCGCTGGGGCTGCAGTTCCGTGCCCACCACTCCAGGTCCCACTTCTAAGACTCTGGGCGGGCCTGTCCCCCAACTCCACCAGCAGTTCTTCCCACAGGCTTGGGGGAGGCCCTCGTAATCTCTGAATTGCCCTCGTGGCTGGTTTCTTCTCTTTTGGAGGAATAGCTCATGTTTACAGCTGAATAGCGCAGACATTCCATCCTGCCAAATCCAAGAAGTCCACGAGTCTTCCTTCATTTTGTCCCATCTCCGTCCCCTTCTGTTCACGCTGACTGGGCTTCTGCTGGCACAATCCCATGAGTTTTCATGGAGTGACATTTGGGGCATGTCTTTGGTGGCCTTCTTGCGCACGGATAGGCTTTCTCCCTTTTTGCCATGTGGATAGGCTGAGAGTTTTCCACATCTTCAGGCTCTTATTGCTTAACCATTCCTTCTCAATCTATTGCTCTTGTTTTGCATTTTGCTGTAATCTAGCAGGAAGTTGCTGCTCCTGCAACATGTGGCTCAAAAATCTCCTCAGCTAAACATCCAATGTTATCATTCACAAGGTCCGCCTTCCACGGGGTACTCGAGTGAGCGCAGTTCAGTCAAGTTCCTTGCCACCTGATAACAAGGACCACCCCTCCTCCAGTTTCCAAAAATGTGTTCCTCATCTACAGCTGAGATCTTACCAAAAGGACTTTAAATTTCGTATTTCCAGCACCCACCTCAAAACTCTTCCAGCCTATATTCAGTATCTGGTTCCAAAGCCATTTCCACATTTTGAGGTACTTGTTATAGCAGCACAACACTCCTAATACTTATTTCTGTGTTCATCAGGGTTCTCCCGAGAGATCAACAGGATATTCTCATGTGTGCTCATATAGTAGGAATGGCCCTTGCCTTGTAATGGTTCACCTGAATTTTTCAGCTTTACGATAGTGCAAATGTGATATGATTCACTGCAGACCGTACTCTAAGTTTTGAATTTCAATCTTGTCCTGGGCTGGCTGCGTGCAGTGTGATATTCTGCAATACTGGGCATTGGTTGTGAGCTGCAGCTTCCAGTCAGCCACACGGTCACGATGTGTACCACTAACGCTCTGCAGCCCCTGTGCAGCTGGGCTGTGATGTTTGGCAGGTCAGGTGTATTAAATGCATTTTCAATTTACAGTATTTTCAACCTGCGATTTGTTTTTTTTTTTTTTTTTTGCGGTACCAGGGATTGAACCCAGGGGCGTTCTACCTCCGCGCTACACCCCCGGCCCTATTTTTATACTTTATTTTGAAACTGGGTCTCACGAAGTTGCGGAGGGCCTCACTAAGTAGAGAGAGAGAGAGAGAGAGAGAGCTGAGGCTGGCCGCAAACCCGGATCCTCCGGTCTCCACCTCCCAAAGTACTGGGATTACAAGCGTGCACCACCACGCCCGGCTCCGCGATGTGTTTATTGAAGGGTAACCCCGTAAGTCAAGGAGCATCTATGTAGTGTGTATATAAAGTGAGGAGTCTATTGTGAGCTTTCAGCTCACATGACTACGGGTCTGGATCTGCAGGGCAGAAACTCAGGCAGGACTGGCGACTGCAGCTTCTTCCCCAGGACGCTCATCTTAGCTCTCAGGCCTGCGGCTCAGTGGATGGGTCCCGTCCACAGCACCACCTGGCCTCAACTCACTGTAGATGTGCGTGTCCACTTTGTTTGTGGGCGCACGCGTGCTGGCTTGAGCCCAGGTTCCCCCTTGGTGGTACCATAAGCTTTGCCCATGTGGCCTCTGGGGCTCCAGCTGTGGGCGCTGGCTTGTTTCCAATCAGAAAGGCGGGGTTCCTGGGTGTGGGTGTGGGAACAGTCGGGCCTTCTGAGGATGCAGGAGCTGGTGGTGGGGTGTCCCTCCCTGGCTGGGCTGATTCTCCACTGTTACACACCTCACCTCCCTTGCCGCCTCCGGGCAGGGGTGCGAATGCTCAGGGTTCCGGTGTAGTGAGAACTTGATCGTGACCAAGCAGCCAGAGGCTGCGGGAGGAGTTCTGTGGCATATGGTGGAGTGGAACGATGTGAGTCGGATGTCATGGCTGCCGTTGGAGGACTCTGACCAGCCTCTGATGACGTAACGCCTCTGAAAACCCACCTGCCGCTGACACTTCGTTTCCTGTGATTTGCGCTTTGCAGGTGGCGATCATAGCGGGCAACTTCGAGCTGGCGGAATACATCAAGAATCACAAGGAGACGGACATTGGTGAGTAGGCGCGATGAAAACCCGGGGAAGGGTTCGGTTTGGCCAAGGAGACTCTTACCGGCCTTCTAGAACCTTCCCGAGATCCGCTCAGAGCCCACGGTTAGCGAACCTGGACAGAGAGCCTAGTGTGGGCACCCTTCCTCTCTGGTCCTGCGCTTTCCTGACGCAGGGAGGGGGCGAGGAAGACCCTAGACACCAGGCAGCCTGCAGCACCTTTCTTCCCGAGAAGGACATGTGCTCTTGTCTCCTCTGGAAGCTCCTCGCCAGGCCTCTCCCCACACGAGCATCGCTGCCGTGGGAGGCTGGGAAGAGGAGCAACACGTGTGTAATCCAGGCTGGGAGTTGGCCGACAATTCCTACTTGATTGATGTCTCTGATTTTCCCCAATATTGATGCAAATTGACACATACAATTATACATTTGTCCACATCCATAGAACACACGGCCCCAAGAGCGAACTGTAATGTAAACCGTGTACCTGGGGTGGTCCAAAGCTTCATCAGGTGTAACTAACTTACCACTCCGCTGGGCGACGTTGATCCTGGGAAGCTGTGCTCCTGGGTGACTGGGAGGACAGCTCTGTACCTTCCTCTCAGTTTTGCTGTGAGCCTAAAACTGCTCTAAAAAATTTAAGTCTTTTAAAAAAAAATCTAAGCGAAACACCAAAGACAGTAAAAAAGAAAGAAAAAGAAAAAGAAAAAAATGGGGCAGGGGAACTTGCTAAGGGTCAGGCGGTGGTCTGGGAGCATTGCTCTTCAATTGGCGAACCAGGTTAATTAGCAGCTCATTGGAAGGCCCCATCCCATGCACACTTCCTCATAGACAAAGGACGGGGAGGGGAGCCACAGGGTCCTGTCCCCTCCCCTCTCATTGCCTCTTCTCTGTCCCCCGGCAATGGTGCTGATGACCCTTCCCCTCTTCAGTGCCCCTTGTGCCAACCAGGAGGGCCATCTCCGGGGCTCCTCCCGGCTCCCGTCGCCCTGCCGTTGGCTGGGCGCAGTCGTGCAACTTGGACGAGCCCGCGGGCCTGCGGCCTCCAGCCCTGGGCTTCCACAGGAGCTGCAGTGGGGAGCAGTCCCGCTGGACTGGGACTGGCAGTGGTGAGCTTTCGAGGGGGGCGTCACCCCCTCGGGGGGCTGAGCGGGACTCCTGGGGCCTTGGGGAAGTACCCGTGGATCTGCCTCTCGTTGCCTGTGCCCTTCGCCCCGCTTTGGGTGTTGGGGTGAGCAAAACCGTGCGTTTGGCTGTGGAGTTTCCCCCATGTCAGCGGTGTGCCTTGCATTGATTGTGGCCAGTACCCACTGTGCACGGGGGAATTACAGAGGGCACAGCCGGATGCTTGGCTTGCACCATCCTGTGCCCCGCGCTGAGCTTTGGGGGCTCCCGAAGGCTGTGCGGAAGCTGCCGCTCATCCCTCCTGTGAGCCGGGGCAAATCACTTAATTGCTCTGAGCTCCGGGCCTCCGCTACGGCTGCATCAGCGCCTCTGTGAGCGCATTATAGAGATGGATGAGTTAGCGTCTGCAAAGCGATTCAGAAAATGAACTGAGCTCGGAATACCAGAGACTCTTCCAGCCCCCTCCCTACTTCATGCCAGCGAGCACCATGGTGGGGTGGGCTTGACTTGAGGTCTAAAAATACCAGCTGCTCTGAAGGGAGTCAGGGCTGGAGGCAGCAGGACACAGAGCAAGGGAGGTGAGCGGGCATGTGTGCAGGCCCCACCCTGGCAGCCCGCATCTTCGTGACATCCCTGAACGCAGAGTCCCAGGAGCGTGGATCTCAGAGCTGTCTGCTGCTTAACAAGCTCTGGGCTGCCCTTGTTAGGGTTATTAACGGCCGGCCTTGACTGAGGCCTACAGAGCCTGGCAGAGGCAGGCTCTTAACCCGAGGCCCTAACCCGCTTAGTGGAACTGAAACACGGACAGGGGCCTGAGCCTGCCCTATGGGTCCCTCCCTCCTCACATCGACGGACCAGCCCCTAAACTCTCCCACTCAGCCAGAGCAGCTGTGCCCCGTCCCTTGAAGCCCCGAATTGATTTCAGAACCCAGCTTAGGGAGCTAAACAACTGTCACTTCAATTTTGAGATATAATTAGCTTTCCTGTCTGCGATGCAAACACCTCATTACAAAAAGAAATCTTTATTATTATTGTTATTATAGAAGTGATGCCATTCGGTGCTGGAATCCGTTTTAATTACCACTCGCCCCTTCTGACCAGTTACTCAAATTGCAAACAGCAGCCCCTGCTGAGAGGAGACTGCCCCCACCCCCACCCCACCCTCCAACCCCCATGGTTTCCGCAGCGCCTGGTGCTGGGCTGAGGCCCATGTTCTCTCTCTTCTGTGCCTTTCCTTTGTGAACCGCCCAGGGCTACAGGGATGATGTAGAGCTGCTGTTTACAAGCAGCTGACAGGGAGTCCATGCCTGTCATTACAGCTTCGGGGGCTTTCCCAGGGCCCCAGAGAGCAAGGAGAGTTTGCAAAGTCCGAGCTTCCTACAGAGTCCCTTCTGCATCTCCAAAGAGGTTACAAAAAAAACCCTTCTTTCATCAGAGCTGTCTAGGGAGTCCTGATTGTGAACTGGCAAACTAGCATCAATGCAAACAGTGCTGTTAAATGTGTTGAAAATCTCCCGGGGGAGGGATGAAGGGTGTGAAGGCCGGGGGTCCTCTGTGACCCCAGACGTCGCTCTGTGTGCTGATTGACCGAAGCACACCGAATCTGTGTAAAATCCAGGCTTGATGCCGTGTTAACCTCTAGGATGGAACCTGCGTGCAGCTTCTCTGCCTTTGGCCGCCCCACTGCCCATCGCCGCTCGCTACCTGTGGGGGCAGGAGGTTTGGTGTGGCGGGGAGCATCCGATGCTACCTGTTCCCATATCCTGCGCTGTCTTGCTCACTCCTGTGTGCGGGTCTGTACTGTCTGAGAGCTGCCCAGCCTCCAGCTGAAGGAATATCCATTATGCAAACAGCTGGCGCTTACTGAGTGCTCCGAGCCCAGTGTTTCACAGACGCTGCCTTCATTCACGTCTTCCTATCCAGAGCGGTGGTCTCCGTCTTAGCGAGGAAGAACCTGGCCTGGTGTGGGGTTGGGCTTCCCAGGAGCAGAGCTTGAGGCCGGGAGGCGGTAGGCGGCTTATCATGGAGCTCATGTCCAGAGGCCCCAGTGGAGGCCCAGGGAAGTGAGTCAGCAAGGCCAGAGCCAGTACAGGTGACAGCGAGCGTCCCTCCCGTGAGCCACTGGGACGGGGTCCAGGTGCCCAGGAAAACCCCTCTGGAACCGTGGACACCTGCGGGGTGAGCAGTACCCGTGCCCGGCACCGCACATGCCGGGGGGATGAGGTGGAGCACCACGGCGTCCACATTCAGGGCTATCGCAAGCCGGCACGCTGGAGCAAGTGGGCAAGCCAGGTCTCAGCCCGAGTCCCCCAACCCTGGGTCCTCGCCTGGAGAGCGCGCCGTCTTGCCCGCCAGGCCCCACTGCCTCCCAGTGAAGCCAGGAAAACCCTCCTCCACTTAGAAGAGCGTGGGCTCGGAGTGGGCCGGGAGCCTCACGTGGGCTGGCCCAGGGATCCGGGCTGGACAGGGTGGCAGAGGGACGAGGAGGACTCTGCCACAGACCCCTGACAGGGTGGGCCCCCACACCACCGCTAAGGGGTCTCCCGCTCTTCCTTGCCCAGGCTTTGGGCCGCCAGGGTTTAGCACCCCCTGCCTGGGCCAGTCCTTGTGTGCTGAGAGAGGAAGGGGCGGGCTGGGGTGGAGCCTGGAGGCTCAGAGAGGTCCCCTGAGAATTGATGGGGTCCAGGACTCAGGTTCAGTCACAGCTCAGGGCTCTGGCATCCGAGGGAGTCCCTGCAGCTCCCGCTGGCCTCTCACCTGGCCTGGGTGAGTTGTTTACCCTGTATGTGGGAGAGAAGTCACGTGTTCGCTGGAACCAGGGGAACAGCCCTGCCCGCCCCGTCCTCACCCAGGGGCCAGTGCCCTCCGACCCGCAGTCAACCCTTTCCTCTGCAGGTCGTGGGCTCCTCTTGCACTTTGAATTCAGGTTCACCATTACAAGGAGAAACGGCTTCTCCGGCTTCTCCTGTCCACTATGAAAAGTCCACAGGCCCTTGGCACACTCCTTCCCAGAGTGCTCCGCGAGGTCAGGGCGAGGGAGCAGGTGGGGGTGGAGCGGCACCTGCACTGTGGAGTGGGGGTGGGAGGGGGACGAGGACACACTCCAGGGCTGTGGAGTCACCTTGGGGCCACGAGAGGGAAGGTCCGACTGCAGGCCTCAGAGGTGTGCCCAGAGCCCCAACAGGACCACGCTGCCCCCAGCCTAGAGGGGAATCCCCGTCTCCAGGCACAGCAGCCTGCTTTGTGCTGCTGAGGGACGTCCTGTCTCCTCCCCTGTGCAGCGACCATGCTCAGGGACCTGGGCGGTGGCGCCTGAGAGACCCAGGCCTCACCGGCTCAGCCACCACTCCACCTCTGCCTTTCCCAGATACCCCTTCATTGACCACCTCCTCCCGGGATAGCCCTGAGTTGATTTGGGGATTCAGAGACATTTGCAAGCTCTTTGGGGGTGATGACCACAGAAGGTGGAGTCCCTTTGCTTCCATCCCCCGGGGCCCTAGAAGTGTTGAAAGGACCATGAACATTTTGTATCCCTCCGTACCAGCACCCACTGTTCGCCCGCTGCTGTTTAACAGGAGACAGTGCGTGAGAGTTAAGAGACCCTTGCACGCACTTTGCCTCTTAGACAGCTGTGGCCCCCACGCCTGCCCCTGTGTCCTGGTCTCCTTGTCCCGCTGCCTCTCCAGCCCCTGTGTCCAGGGAGCCGTCTGCATGGCTGGAAACTGGTCCCAAGACAGACCTGGAGAGCAGCTCCTTCCCCTTCCCGATCCCATCTCCATTCTTGACTCGCCCAGGTGAACCCTCCCAGGCTCCCCAGCAGAGCGTGTCAGGTTAGGGGCATGTCTGAGCTCCCTGGGAGCTGATGCTCAGGGACACCCCCAGCATCTGACTCCATAGGTCTTGGGGCCTCTGGAATCACTGTTTCGGGTCCCTCCAGAGGTCCCGATGGTGGGCGTCTGAACTCCAGCTCCACCTTTGCGGGGGACCCACCAGGCACCCCTGCACGTCTGAGTCTCCTGTGGGGCTGTTCAGAATACAAAGACAGGCCATGCGCTGGTTCCGGGCGGCTGTAAACAATGACCGTCAACGGGTGGCTTAAAACAACTGGCGTTTATTCTCCTGTAGTTCGGAAGGCCAGAAGTCCAAAGTCAAGGTGTCTGTAGGGTGGGGCTGTTCTGGGGCTTCAAGGGGGCGCTGCTCACCCCGCACCCACTCCAGCAGGTGCCAGTGGGCCTGGGCTTGGAGGGACAGAGCTCCACCCTCTGCCTCCGTTCTCACATCACCTCTTGCTCCGTGTGCCCCGTCTCACTGTCCCCTCTGCCTTTCTCTTAGAAGGACATCAGTCTTTGGATTTAGGGTCCACCCTAAACCCAAGACAATCTCATCTGAGATCCTTAAGTTAATTACATCTGCAAAGACCTTGTTTCTAAGTAAGGTTACAATCCCGGGGTGCAGGGATGAGAACTTAGACATCTCTCTCCGGGGCCACCATCGACTCACTATGGACACTCATGTTGCTTTGTGGCTGCTCGTCTTTCCAGGCCGTTCCTCCTCTGGGGCAGGGGTATCTGACTCTGCGTCCCCGCAGTGGCTGGCGTGTAGTGGGGCCTCAGTTCGTGTGTGGCCCCGCCCTGCCTTCTTGACCTGAAACCCGCACGCCTTGGTGCCCATCCTGAGTGTCAAGCAAGAGTGCGTTGGTGATCATTGCTGGGTTGAGTGGGTCTGGCTGTTCCTCTTGACCAGCGTCCGGGGCAGGGAGGCACGTGGGCTGGTGGGTCTCACTGGGCACGGGGCTGCCCACCCTCACACCAGGTATTTCTGGGCCGTGGCCTTAGGTGGCGGTGGCCGCGTTGCCTTTCTACCTGGTTTCGGTGGCTCTCTTGCCTCCGCCAGTGCCCTCCCAACTGACCTTCCCAGATGTGGCTGTGATCCTCCCAGTGCAGGCCCCCTGGGGGGGAGTCAGGTGGCCCCTGGAGGACTCTAGTCTGTTCTTCCTGTACCACTGGACTCTCATTATCAACCTCAGGAACTATGGTGTGGGGAGCGGCCCACAGCGGTGGGATGGGGCTGCATCTCAACATGACGGTCTTTAGCACGGCTCGACTCAGAGCTCGACCTCTGCTTGGGAGAGACGGGAAGAGCAGAGACCTCTCCCCGTCGGCCCTCATTTCATGCCAGAACCAAACCTTGAATCCCAGGAGCAGGGTCCCATGTCTCAGACACCGAGGGAGGCCAGGACACTTATCTTGGAGAGTCCAGCCCCTGCTGTCAGGATTCTAAACTTGAAGGAAATGGAGGTAAGACCTCCCCCTTCACCATGTCACACCAGGACGCACGTCTGAATCTAGGTGCGGCGGAAGCCCCCCCCCCGTGTTCCAAGACAGGAGGGGGAGAGGGATCAATGGCAATGCTTCAAAGTGAGTGAACTAAAATATTCATCATCTCCCTGACTTTCCACCTGGCTAATCAATGAGGCTGCTCTCTGTAGAAAGTCTCTTTAAAAGAGCAGAGAGCTGAGGGAATCCTTTGTCTCGCAGACCCGGAAGTGCACTGCCGGGAGATCTGTACACTTAGGAGGCTCCGGTGTGGCTTCAGGAGGAGGAAAGACAGTGAACTAGAAGTGATTAATGGGCACTCGGAGGTCTGTAGAATCCAGAAATGGATCTGGAATGCCGTGTGGAGACTACTCCAGTGCTTTCAGAGAGAGCGAGCCTCCAGCCGCACTGCATTCTGTGAACCAGCCGGCCAGCGTGTGCTGAGCCTGTCTGATCCCTGCTGCTTTTTCTTAGCCCCCTTCCTCTTTAAAAAATTAAACGTGACCTCCGTCGGGTTATTTTATCTGCCAACTCGAACGAAGTGGTGGTTTGCGAGCGACCGTGAATACCAAAGTTAATCCCTGCTTGTTGTCAGCCAGTGTTTAGCTGGCGCTGAGCAGATGAGCCGAGCCGGGTGGACGAGCCAGGCAGCAGTTAGGATGACTTCTATAGGACGGCGGTCCCAAAGAGCAAGGCTGGTGGGGAGCTGGGGAGCCCGCGTCCGAAACAGTCATGCCAACATTAAGCATGTTGCAAGCGGATAAGCTTTGGACCGGGATCACCTATTTTTCACGGTCTTTGTTATTTTTGTGTCTGCCTGGCTTTGTGGGGAGATGCGCTGTCAGATGGATTAAATGACATGGGTTGTTCTTCTTCAGCAGAACAAGGTTTGTTTCCCTACGTCTTGTCCTTCCCGCAGCTATGGAGAGAGAGGCGAGAGAGGTGTTTGTTTGTTAAAACGAAGCCGATGGAGCGGATGTGTGAGTTCGGGCGCCTGCCTAGCCGCGTAAGGAGCACTTGGATACGGTTGCTAGGTTTCCGGACCGGGTGCCTGTATCATTATGCCATAGCTGTGCATCGATGATGGAGAGAGGGTGGTGTTTTCAAACAGATTTCTTAATGTAATAGTGTATTGTGTATTTGTGGGCGAGGACGTGAAATCCGGATCTATTCCGCGCGACGATTCTTTAAGAATATTCCTGTTTGGTAGTTACCACCTGCTGGAAAATAAAACAGTTCTGACCTGAGAGGAGATTTCCGTTTTCCTGGCGTTTTGACTGTGAAATGTGCTACTTCCGATGAAACAGAGGATGATCTTAGGCGATCACAGTACCTTTGTGTATGCAAGAGGAATACCAGCAGATCTGAGGGGGAAAAAAAATTCTGACCCAGACCTATTTCTTTGTTAGACTGGAAGGACTGGGGTCCCTGCTGTTGAGTCCTACTTTATGAGCTTCTCAGGCAAGCAAAGGTGGGATAGTATTTTACCTAAAATGATAGAGCTCTCACACAGCTGTTGACTCGATTCCCGTAGAATATTTTCAAAACAAGTGCTGAGAGGAGGGAGGACGCAAAGACCCACGGACACAGCAGTTTCTAGGCAGATGGAGACACTGGCCAGCTCCGTGAGCTGTCTGGTGGAGCTGACCCTGTTCTTGTCTCAGCCCCTCTGCAGGGCTTGGGGAGCCATGTAAGTCTACGCAGGCCCGGCTCGTGCATGCTTTCTGGGGTGTGCGTGTGCGTGTGTGTGCACGTGTGTGTGCCGCCCTCTCCACGCACTGGGCTGGTTGTTTTATCCAGGTGGACGCGTCCAGCTCCGTTGTCTGATCTGTGCTCTGGGCTCTTGCTCGTCCCTCCACTTCTGTCTGCTGAATGGATTGGTCTCGTGGTGTTAACGTGGTTTTACTCCCCCACCCCCCTGCCTTTTCCCCTAATACATATCCATCTAGAAGTTTTATTTCCAAATTGTAAAGGGTAGGAGGGATTCCAGGTTGTGATCCAAGCAATACCCTTTTTGCTATGGCCGCCTGCTATAAACATGTAGGTTAGAATGGTGTTTTTACATCTCTCCGATTTCCAGCACCGACGCCCTGGTGAGCCTCCCCTTGGGGGTCCTCTGCCACCCTCAGCCTGTGCTGTACCATGAGCACTAAGCTCCGAGGGTGCTGTGGGTTTGGTCCTGGTAAGATGTGGCAGCGCAGCAGGCCTCGGCCTCCGTCCACTGTTGGTTTGCACATGCCTTGTCTTTATCGTCCCCATCTGTCCATGCCGCCGCCACGTGCCCCATGGACAGCTCTCTGCTGCTTGAGCTTGCCACGTGGCCTGGCCCCTCTGCAGCCAAATAAAACACTGTTCAACGACGTGGGGGTGTGTCTTGCTGTGGTCGCTCCTCGTGGGGTCCCTGTCTGCGCTGCTGCTCCTGCAGTGGGCACACGTGGATGCTGGGGAGGCGCCTGTGGCAGGTCCCCTGTCATGTGCACACAATCCACTCCCTTGTGTCCTTTCAGGTTGAACTGTTTCCTGGCCCTCTGCTTCCAGGAGAGAGCAGTGTGGGCTCCTATGCAAGGCTCCCGTCCCGCGGGCCACCCCGGGCAGGGCAGATGCTCTGGAGACCCGCCACCGTCCCAGCCCTCACCTCCTTCCTCTGCACGGTCCCCTCTGTCCTTCCCCCAGGCCCAGCCACGTTCCGATGCAGCCCTTTTCATGACACATATTTCATACAATCTCCTTCCTCCTCTCAAACAAAACTCACAGACACCGTAACCTAAGATACTCGTGTCAGCTTTTTTTTTTTTTTTTTTGCGGTACCGGGGATTGAACCCAGGGGCGTTCTACCTCCGCGCTACACCCCCGGCCCTATTTTTTTATACTTTATTTTGAAACCGGGTCTCACGAAGTTGCGGAGGGCCTCACTAGAGAGAGAGAGAGAGAGAGAGAGAGAGAGAGCTGAGGCTGGCCGCGAACCCGGATCCTCCGGTCTCCGCCTCCCAAAGTACTGGGATTACAAGCGTGCGCCACCACGCCCGGCTTCGTGTCAGCTTTTAAACATCGACCTAGCAGCCTCGCTGTCATAGAAAGGGTTCGGCAAGGTGACTGACCCGTGTCATAACGGGAGGGTGTCCTACCCTGGCGACGCCGTGCGGGATCGGGTGCTGTTGCCTTCGCTGTGTCCCCTCTGCTCCAGAGCCCTCTGCAGCTGGGAGACGGGCGTGCTCACCGTCGGTGCTGGGTTTCCCCAAACCCTCCAAGTAAAGATCTGAACCAAACAACACACGTACCTTCATTTGTTTTCATGGTGGGGCACGTTCCTGGAAAATCCCAGGACTATGAAAGTCACGCCAAAGCCCGCTGCTCCTAAGTCAGACGGCGGAGGTCACGCACTCGGAGAAGCGGGGCTGCGTGTGTAGAAAGTCTGATGGTTCATTCAACTCCACTACCCCACACGCCCAGCCGGTCCTCTCTCCCGGCCTCCCTGTCCCCTGGGCCCTGCCCTGTCCCCTTGGACCAGGCTCTGCTTCTCATCCCTCGCTGCGACTCTTCTCTGGTGGAGGCCCTGAGCAGGTCTGGGGTCAGCAGGGACCAGAATTTTATGTCCAGCCTGAGAGCTGGATGTGTGACCCTCAGTATACCTGCCACAGAAGAGGGGCTGAAGTCGGCATTGGGGCACCAAATCCCAGTAGGGTGTAGAGTCAGGCGGCTTTATGGAGGCAGTGGCAATGGGTGGCCCGATCGAGAGCCAGCTGGTGCGCATGAGCCCTTTCAATGCCAGGTTGCACCCGTGCTTTAGTCCACCCTGATGACAGCCTCTTGGGAAGGTGCTGTTTCTGCCCTGCTGTGCAGATGGCAGAATGAGGTTCCTGGGGCTCAAGGATGGCAGAACGAGGTTCCTGGGGCTTACAGAAAGCAGGACGAGGTTCCTGGGGCTCACAGACAGCAGGACGAGGTTCCTGGGGCTCACGGACGGCAGGACGAGGTTCCTGGGCCTCATAGACAGCAGAATAAGGTTCCTGAGGCTCACAGAAAACAAAACGAGGTTCCTGGGGCTCACGGACAGCAGGACAAGGTTCCTGGGGCTCACAGACAGCAGGACGGGGTTCCTGGGGCTCACAGATGGCAGAACGAGGTTCCTGAGGCTCATAGATGGCAGAATGAGGTTCCTGGGGCTCACGAACGGCAGGAGGAGGTTCCTGGGGCTCACAGACAGCAGAATGAGGTTCCTGGGGCTCACGGACAGCAGGACGAGGTTCCTGGAGCTCACAGATGGCAGGACAAGATTCCTGGGGCTCAAGAACGGCAGAACAAGGTTCCTGGGGCTCACGGACGGCAGAACGAGGTTCCTGGGGCTCACGGACAGCAGGACAAAGTTTCTGAGGCTCACAGACGGCAGGACGAGGTTCCTGGGGCTCACGGACAGCAGGACGAAGTTTCTGAGGCTCACGGACGGCAGGACGAGGTTCCTGGGGCTCACAGAAAGCAGAACGAGGTTCCTGGGGCTCACAGAGAGCAGAATGAGGTTCCTGGGGCTCACAGACAGCAGGACAAGGTTCCTGGGGCTCACAGACA
>PVJS01037228.1:0-20032 GCA_004027185.1 Glis glis
TTCTTTTCTTTTCTTTCTTGTGCTAGGGATGGAACCCAGGGGCATTCTACCTCTGAGCTACACCGCCAGTGCTATTTTATTCTTTTATTTTGAAACAGGGTCTCACTAAGTTTCTGAGGCTGGCTGCGAATCTGCAATCCTCCTGTCTCAGTGCTGGGATTACAAGCATGCACCACCACACCTGGCTCCATCTACTTTCCGGTAGCGATAGCACCCTCTTTGACTTCACATGGCTCCTATGGGGCTGTGATCTGGTGCCCCAGGGTCCCAGGTGGACATATGATCCATCTGGGTTGTAGTACCTCATCCCCAGAAATGGTGTCTCATCTAGTGGTGGCAGACATCCCAAGCTGGGGCGATCAACGTGTGTTGGCTACAGATCAGTAACCCCAACATCGGCAAAGATAAACCCCCAAGTCTCAGTGGTTTAACAAGTAGAAGTGTATTTCTAATTCCGTTTTAATTCCCAGTGGCCATTCCAGGACTCGGGCTCCTTTCATCTATGGCTACCCTCTCTTCAGGGCCTCAGAGTCTTCCTCATTCAGTCAGCAAATGGGGAAGGAAGATAATCACTTTGGGGAGGTGTTTTGGACAACATCAAACTTAGAGCCTTTCACATCTGTTCATATTCTATCAGCCAAACTCTATCACACGGCCCCTCCCCCGGTAAGGCCGAAGGTGCCCTCTAGCTGTGAGCCCGGGATCTGCAGGGGTCTCTCTTGGGGATTAATACCTGGGTCTTGGGAGTGCTAAAGTGGGGTCATGTCAGCCATCTCTCCTACCTGCAGAGAATGATGTGAGCAGATTGAAGGAATAGTCATCCACCACAGAGAGAGAGAGACAGAACAAGTGATGGAGAAAGAGAGAAGAAGAGGGAGAGAGAGAGACTAAAGGATGAAGAGGAAGAGGAAGAGAAGAAAGAGGAGGAGGGAGAAGAGAGAGCACATTCTACTGTATAAACTCTTCTGGTCATTAACAACCCTGGTCTTCCCAATTATGGTTGCTATAAGGAGCAACTACATAATTTGCAGCTACATAAATACAAAATGAAATCTGAAGCCCCTTGTTTAAAAACTGAAGAATTTTGCCGGGCGTGGTGGCGCACGCTTGTAATCCCAGTACTTTGGGAGGCGGAGACCAGAGGATCTGGGTTCACAGCCAGCCTCAGCTCTCTCTCTTTCCCTGTCTCTCTCTCTCTCTCTCTCCCTCTCCCTCTCTCTACTTAGTGAGGCCCTCCACAACTTCATGAGACCCGGTTTCAAAATAAAGTATAAAAAATAGGGCCGGGGTGTAGCATGGAGGTAGAATGCCCCTGGGTTCAATCCGGTACCGCAAAATAAATAAATAAATAAATAAATAAAAAAAAATAAAAGCTGTGAAGAATTTCAAAGCAACAACAGCAAACCCTTAAACCAAGCGTGAGCCCCGTGTGGCTGCACAAGTCATGTGCCCACAGGTAAGCTCTGTGTTGGCATCCATATGCACCTATCCACTAAGCGCATTTTTTAAAGTGCCTACTGTGTGCCCAGAAGGTAGGGACACAGACATAAAAGACCTGGTTCCTGCACTTCCGGATTTCACTAACTATTGGAGGCAGAAACATGGGGAAGGAATGAGAGCAAACCATATATATTTATATCTCTGTGATAAGTACAGGATTGTCGGGGGCTGTTCTGGGAGCACGGGAGCATGTATAAGGCTGAGAGGCAGTGTGGCCTGTGGAAGGAACCCTGGCTCCCAACTCCAGGCAAGCTACAACCTGAGACTAGACACATGCACTTCACATTCTGGTCAAGACCAAATTAGAAAATGTGGGTGAAAGCTCTTTGTAAACTGTAAAGGCCCATCAAACGTTAACCAAGGAGTTTCTTGATGCCCTCTCCGTTTCTTGGCAATAGTATTCCATGGCAATAGTATAGGGTTGGTTTATTTGAATAGAAGATATATTTCTCCCATTCCTTTTTGCATTTTGAGCATCTTCTTTGCCTAGTGGCTCTATTTCCTTGCTACTAAGGAGAGGCTAACTAATCTCAACTATATGTGCTTTTGCCCTGGATTCTGGAGCCTGGACACTTAGAGCCTAGCAGAGCCCCCTGACCCTGAGCAGGGGTGGCTTCTAGGCAGATAGCACAGCACTGAGCTCGCAAGGAGAACAGCGGGAACGTAATTTCACTGGGATGGGAGACGGGGCATTGGGAATGTTGCCTTTGTTCCAGCAAGGGAACCGTGAGCTAGAATGCAATACAATTCGATAGAACATGCTAGAAAATTTTGCAATCTCGTTGGCTTTTGGACACCTTTCTCAGCAACATAAAAATTCTTAAGCATCTTTAGAGACTTTAAGCAGTCATTGGTAGTTTTGCCTTGAATATAATAAATATTTCAGTGTTTTTATTTTTAGATTAGTTCCTTACTGGATATTATACTGCTAATTTAATACAATATGTAATACTACTAAAAAAAGAAACACATGTTAATTTCCTCTTTTAACAAATGTGTCAAACTGTTAAGTTAATTTAAAATAATTGTCTAAGCCGGGCGTGGTGGCGCACGCTTGTAATCCCAGTACTTTGGGAGGCGGAGACCGGAGGATCCGGGTTTGCGGCCAGCCTCAGCTCTCTCACTCTCTCTCTCCCTCTCTCTCTCTCTCTCTCTCTCTCTCTCTCCCCCTCCCTCCCTCCCTCCTTAGTGAGGCCCTCCGCAACTTCGTGAGACCCGGTTTCAAAATAAAGTATAAAAAAAAATAGGGCCGGGGGCGAAGTGCGGAGGTAGAACGTCCCTGCGTTCAATCCCCGGTACTGCAAAAAAAAAAATTGTCTAAAAATGATTTGCCAATGAATAAACCTTGCAGTTTCATTGTGTTTTATTGGGGCTCCATATGACTCTTAGGACATAGACTGAGTTTAACTACATGGTGAATGATGGCATAAAAAATTGGCGTAAGCCTTTTTCATTACCTGCCTTTGCAATTCTCAACATTTCCCCTGAATAGTTTTTCTAAATTTTAGTGTTTTGTTTCTAAATGGCAAGAAAAGGGGGAAAGGTTTTAGTCGCTATTTGTAAGGATGTCTCAGAAAATAAAGCACATGGATGTGGCAAGTGTTTTCATCAAATGAAAAGTCAAATTAGATATACTGTCACTATCACTTGTTAACATTACTTTTCAAAATATAAGAGAGTCTTGGTTGATATGGAAGAATCTTAATCTATAACAAGGATCTGAGTAAAGAGCATCTTTAGGCTAATTTACAGAATTATTATCATTAGTGTACATCACGAACTTACTGTACACCAACATGAATGTTCCACAAGCATTCTGTCTTTAGAGTGGAACTAAGAATCATTTGTTGGGAATAGAAAAATTTGAATATGGACTGGGTATTAGATAATATTAAGGAATTACTGTTAATTTTGTTATAAGTGCTAGTGGGCTGGACATGGTGGCACAATACTAGTACTTGGGAGGCTGAGACAGGAAGATCACAGGTTTGCAGCCAGCCTCAGCAATACAGCGAGGCCCTCTGCAACTTAGTGAGACCCTGTTTCAAAATAAAAAAAAAATAGGAGCTGGGTGTGGTGGCGCACGCTTGTAATCCCAGTACTTGGGAGGCTGAGACCGGAGGATCCCCGGAGGATCCGGGTTTGCCGCCAGCCTCAGCTACTTAATGAGGCCCTCCGCAACTTAGTGAGACCCTGTTTCAAAATAAAGAATAAAAAATAGGGCTGGAGGTGTAGCTCAGAGGTAGAAGCCCCTGGGTTCAATCTCCAGTACTGCAAAAAAATAAAAAAAAATAAAATAGGACTGGGGGTGTAGCTCAGAGTAGAATGCCCTAGGTTCAATCCCCAGGATGGAGGAGGAGGAGGGGGAGGAGGAGCATCTAGTGGTTTTGTAGTTATAGAAGAAAAAGTTCTTATTCCTTTGGCGTGCATACTGAAGTATTAGGGGTGAAGTGTCACTATGTCTCAGATTAATGTTAAAATACCTCACAAAAAATTGATAATTCATAAACTAAAATATGGTAAATATGAATAACTACAAAATCTTGGTGATAGATGCAGGTGGGCTCCTTAAACTTTCCCCTCTGCTTCTTTGTTAGTTTGAAAATTTCCATTTCAAGTGAAAACCACCACAAAGTAAAATAGAATGTAGTCACTAAGTGGCTTGGCCACCACCCTCCCTCTAAGACTGACAGTGTTGTGCCCAGTGCAGAGTCCGCCCAGCTGAGTCCTGAGATGCTCCACTGCCCCCGACAGTGACCCCTACTTATCCAACACCAGAAGGTTCCCATACTGTTTTTTCCTTCTATTTATTGTTCCTGAGTATAAAAAGTAGAAATGGAAGCAGCCATAATTAGTCCCTTCGACAATCTGAATGCAGAGGAACCTTCCAGGCCTGGTGGTGAGTTTGAGTGTCCTGGCTGGGGTCGGCAGCAGCAGGACAGCCACTGTCTGAGGAGGCTGGTGGCTTCTGTCTGTCATGAGGGAGGTTGGCAGGGAAGGTTTTCATTGGCAGCCCGTCACTTAAACTTCCTGAGGGCTTCCTTTTCTTTGGGGAGAACAGGCAGGTGTAAGGTGATGGGAAAGGAGGAAAATAGGTGTTCTCTGAACCGGCCCCCTGAGCCTCCCTCCAGGCAGTCCATGACAACCCATTCCCTCTAAAACACATGCCGGCCCTCAGCCGGGGCGCCCAGAAAGCTTGAGGCTTGTAGGCTTTGTTCTAGTTCTCTCTGGACTTTCACTCCGCTTACCAAGGGTCTCTTCTGTTTGTTCCAAAACTTGTTTATTTTTGTTCTTGTTGTTACACTTAATGTACACACAAACCAATCAACTGAATGAAGCACTGACGTCATGCATGTCCATACTTGTCACAGAGAAGTGAACGTAGCTTGGATCTACACCCAAAGTTTGGCAATTGAATGAACTTTTTAATGTCTTCCAATAAAATATGCAAGTGTTTAAGGTGTCTATTTTTACTTAAGCAATTCTCAACTTCCCCCAATTGTTTAATAAGCTAATCGACTCCTTCATCTTGATAGCATCAAATGAGAGGTTTCCACCATCCTGATTCTCTGTCCACATTTGAGTGAAAATAATCCCAAACCAGATCATTAAAGTTGCTTTTTCTTTTCTTTTTTTCCTTGCCTATATCAACTACTCAGAAGGCTGAGGCAGGAGGATCACTTGAGCTTAGGAGCCTGAGACCAGCCTGGGCAACACAGCGAGACTTCAAGGAAGGAAGAAAGGAAGGAAAGAAGGAAGGAGGAAGGGAGGGAGGGAGGGAGGGAATGAATATGAATGTTTCACTGAGCTTGGTCAAGTAATATATGGATTTATTCTCCGTGTTCACATCCCTCTTCCTGGCATAAGACCACAGGCCAGAGATTCGACCCTTGGACCTACCTGCCCCATCATAGCCCAGGATTCAAGGACTCAGGGACAGACTATTCCTATTGCCTGTGCAGACCGACTGCAGTTTAAGGCAGAAGCCGGGCCCTGTCTGAGGGGCTTCCTCACTCACTAGCAGACAAGAGGTCTGTGCACCTCTGCGTGCCCTGGGGGCTGTGACCCACCTGCAGTGTGAGATCAGCCAGCCGCCAGCGGAGAACACCATCCAGCAAGTCCCTTATCAATACCCAGGGAGGGGGAGAATGGACGTCCCCGAAGTTGGGGTGGGAACCCAAGTCTAGCCAAAAAGGCGGGCAACTCTCCTCCTTCCAGACAGAGGGGAAGATGGGGCCCGGCCTGTGGTCTCTACAGAGACTCAGAGTCTGCAAGGCTGGTAAGGGGCTGCTTCAGCACGTCCTGACTCGGGTGGGGTGGGAGAGGTCACCCCATTTCACACCAGTGACTTGGGGCAGGGCCGCCCCTGGGGTGTCCTCGTCAGGGGTGGGCGCGGAGGTTCCAGGACCCGCGCCCGGGTCCTGGCCTCTCGTGCCCTCGGGTCAGTCGGCCTTGGGCGCCCGGAACTCAGGCATGCTCCAGGTGCGCGGGGGCGGCGGCGCGTCGCGCTCCACGTCCTCGGAGATGGTCGGGATGTCGCTGGCGAAGGGGGAGATGCGCGCGCGGGTCTTGAAGGTGGCCAGGCTGCCGCGGGGCCGCAGGCTCCACTGGCGCGTCAGCTTGTGGGCCTCCTCCTCCTGCTTCATCCTCTCCAGGACCTCCTGCAGCACCGAGCGGAAGAGCCCGGACACCTCCTGCACCTCGGGCTCCTGCTCCGCCAGCAGCTGCCGGAACCTGGGCAGAGAGGAGGGCGCCTTGGGCCATGGCGGGCATGGCGTGGAGGACCTCTAACCCCAGGTTTCCCTGACTCCCGCGGTCAATTCCCTCAATCAGCAACCACTCCACTTTGCTATTTCCCCAGCGCATCCCTAGTTCAAATCCCAGCTCTGCCATTTTTGGCCTCCAGTAAGCCTGGACTTCCTCATCTCTAAACTGGGGCTATACCTACCTGAGAGGTTTAATGCACCCACACATATAAAGATCCTGACACTAATCTGAGGTTGTCTATGCCAAAGTATTCCAGTGAGTTAAATAAGGTGCTATGGTAGCCTTACTGGGTAAGGGTTTCCAGGAACCCCCTCCCACACCTGCTCACACTGCCTGTGTGATTCCCTGAAGTGCCTATCTGGGTGAGGGGGAGCTCTGGCTGTTCACAGGGAGAGGGGGCTCTTATGGCTTGGCTATTTATGGAATGTCCCCCAGGAAAGCTTACATATTATAGTTGCAGAAATGTTCAGAGGTGAAATAATTGAATTAGGGCTTTAACCTCACCAGTTGGTAAACTCGTTGATGGATTAAGAGTTTGAATAAATTTACTGGATGGTAACTTTAGGCTGGTGGGATGTGGCTGAAGGAGGTCATGGCATTGGAGACTATATCTGTCCCTGGTTGTAGTCGTCTTCTCTCTCCTCTCTCCTCTCTCCTCTCTCTCCTTTCTCCTCTGTCCTCTCTCTCTCTCTCTCCTTTCAGCTACCCTGAACAGCTTTCCTCCACCATGCCCTGCTGCCATGATATTTCTGCCTTGGAACCCACTGACCATAGTCTGAACTCTGAAACCATGAGCCAAATAAACCTTTCCTCCTCTAAGTTGTTCTTGTCAGGTATTTTGGTCACAGCAACAGAAAGCTAACAAGTACAGGGCCCCTGCTACCTCCCCAGAAGACCCTGCATTGCATCCAGGGAGGACCACACATGGACCCATGGCCTGGGTGCTCTGGGTCGCCGTGTGTTTTCCCAAGCGGTTTCCTCTGTCTAGAAGGTCTTTGCTTAGAGCTCAAGAATCAGTGCTAGCAAGCCCATTTAATGTCTGGTTTCCTCTACCATACTGAGACTCAGGATTTGGCAAACTTCTTAGTGGTGACATGAAATGGGAAATGTATCAGGATTGTCATTACCAAGTAAGTGTCTCCAGTCCCCCCCCACCACCACTTATAAGGTTTGGTCAGCCAGATCACATTCCCTCATCAGCACCGCCACCAAAGAATCCATCCACCCCCGTTCCCAGGTGCTTCTGGAGTAGGTATATTTTGGGTGCTTCCATGATACAGAATCAGAAAAAATGGGGGAGGCTAAGATTCTCAGCCTGGAAAAAAAGAATACAAAGCCTACAAAAACCAAAGGAGCATGGCTAGGCTGGAGAAGGAGTTTTTAAGAGGAATTTCAAAGAAAAAGAATATGCATATGTTACTTAAATGGGAGGGTGAGGGATGATTTGGGCAGTCTAAGGGGAATTTTAAAATAGTTTAGAGTTGATTTGTGTTCCTTTACAAAGACAAATGCAGAAAAAGGACTTGACCTCTTTTGAAATGATTCTTGGTCGTTGGACTGACTACGTGCTTCTTTGGCTTCACCAGTCAACTGAGACAGGATCACGTGGGCCGCAGCTTGAGGGAGGCTACATTTACATTCAGGAACATTGTCCCCAAGCCCTAAATGTTGAGTGTCCCAGGGCTCTTACCCTTCATACACACATGCACACTCTCTGTGGCCCTTTAGGCAGACTGGTAGAGAGCTGGTATGAAATAGGTTAACTAAGATACCAATTTTGGAGAGATTGGGAAAAATTCTCTAAGAAGGTGATGCTGGAAATAATATGATAAAGGAGAAGGAGCCTGCCTTGAGGTTGAGGATACAAACAATCCCGGCCGGAAGAACAGAAAGCTCAGAGGCCTTGAGTCCTCACGCCTCAAAACTCACCTGCCCCCAGGAGCTGCTTCCCACCTCCCGCTGACCTGCTCGCCCTGGCCCATGTCCCATGGTATCTTTCAGGTCCCTCTTCCTGCCTTGCTCCTTTTAACAGATATCCAAGTCATCGGGGCCCCTTGGCTCTAGTCCTGGTGGCTTCAGGCCCCTGACACCTAGCACCCTGTCTGGAACTTGCAGCCTAATGGCTGGTCCCCATTCGGTTACCTGAGGATGGCAGGCCCACAGTAGGACGGGTGGATCTTGGCACAGACATCCTCCAGCTGCAGCCGCTCACCAGGGCTGAGGTCGTAGGTGGGCCGGGGCGTGCTGGCCAGCCAGCTATAGTCCACGCCGGTGCAGATCTTCCTGACCGTATGGCTACGCTCCCGCTGCTGCCTCTCAGCCTCTCGCATCTGCCCTGCCAGCTCCATCATGAGCGTCTCCAGCACCATCTCAGCTGGGCTCCGGGATGACAGGCGTGGTGGGGCCTCATTCCACCGGAGCCAGGGGAGGAGGGACATGACCCCCAGGCCCTGCCAAGACAGAACAGGAGTGCATCTTCCCTGGGCCCCTCTGTCAGGGGGAGGACCAGGAGACCAAGGAGGAGGGAGAGAGCTGGGCCTCTGCGAAAGACCTGCTCTGCCCTCGCAGCTGGACAGCCTTGGGTAGGGTGCTTGACCTCTGTGAGCAGTCATTTCTAATTCTGTAAGACGAATAGGGCTATTGGGAGAAGCAGTGGAGAATAGACTTGGTACACTGTAAGCACTACATAGAACTAAGATACTCATTCATGGTTCTAATGATCTAATGACAGTTGAGCCCAGAGAAACCACTTCCTGAATCTCCATCAACTCTAAACAAAGTAGGAAGCATACTATGTATGGCCGTACACAATTTTGTCCCTATGATTTTATATGGAAAAGTACCTATAAAAACATACATGTACACATGCACACTCACACATGTTTAGAAGAAATGCTTATGTACTAATAGGAAAACACTGTTTCCAAATGCCTCCAGCCTTTTCCTGGGACACTTAGAACTGTACAGACATTATTCTGATAAAACCTAACTTACCCACCATTTATTAATTCAGTATTCATCATTCATTCATTCATTCAGCAAGCCCTGTGTACACACCTGTGGAGGGACACGAACGTAAACACCTAGGGCCTCTGCTCTCCAGGCGATACAAGACTTGATGAGCAAAAACCCTAACATCAGTGCAGTGAGGCGCCTGCGGTGGCGGAGTCACCGCAGTCAGAACTGACCGGGGAGGGAGGCTCTAGACGATGGACAGGATCAGAGCAGGCCCGGTCACGAGAGCAGGCCCGGTCACAAGAGCAGGCCTGGTCACGAGAGCAGGCCCGGTCACAAGAGCAGGCCCGGTCACGAGAGCAGGCCTGGTCACGAGAGCAGGCTGAAGGGCGGTGCAGGCTTCAGACACGTGGGCTGAACGAGTGGCCCAGGTGGAGGACCCAGCCAGGGTGCAAGGCCAGATGGGTACAAGGTGCTGGCTGAGCGGGGCATCAGGAATGAGCAGGGACCCTAACTTCTCACCGTACTCCCACAGGGTCCTGCTCAATGCAGGTTTGGTGAATGAATGACTGGACAGATGGGTGGATGGATGGATGGATGGGTGGGTGGGTGGGTGGATGGATGGGTGGGTGGATGGATGGATGGATGGATGGATGGATGGATGGATGGGTGGGTAGATGGATGGGTGGATGGATGGGTGGGTGGGTGGGTGGGTGGATGGATGGATGGATGATGGATGGATGGATGGATGAGCTGCCATCTCTAGCATGCCCCTTGGTTAGTCAGAAGTAGGTCTGAGTCTCTGACAACAGTTAAGGGGCATGCTATTCCCCAGCTACAGCCTGGAACTTCAAGGTGCCCCACCACCCCTTTCCCTCCCTCCCTTCCTCTTTCCTTCCTTCCTTCCTTCCTTCCTTCCTTCCTTCCTTCCTTTCTTCCTTCCTTTCTTCCTTCCTTCCTTCCTTCCTTCCCTCCCTCCTTCATGGTACTGGGGATTGAGCCTGGGGCATTCTACCTCTGAGCTATACCCCCAACCCTGTTTCATTTTGAAACAGGGTCTCACTAAGTTACCACACACTGACCTCGAACCTGCCATCCTTCTGTCTCAGCCTACTAAGTACTGGGATTACAGGCATGCACCACCACGCCCGGCTCCCACCTCCCCTCTCTACACCGTTCACCCAGTCCATGCACGAATGATCCTCTAACTGCCCAGACCCTCCAGATGCAGAGAAAAGAGACTTGAGGAACCCGGTCTCAACTGCATGCTCGTGGCTTGCTTTCGAGTCTGCACACACTACAACACTTTCAATCTCCCAAGTCTTGAATAAATCCCACCTCAGCTCTTAGCTTACACTCTGCTTCCTTCAGGAGAATTCCCTGACCTCCCTGACCAGGAGTCAGTGCCTCGTGTCTCTGCTGCCAAGCTGCTCTGTGCGGACCCCTAGTCACAGCGCCCTGTGACTGCCTGTGTGCCCTGATCTCTCTTCATACTGAGCAAGAAACCAGGTCTAGGCATTACCCTACCAGCACCCAGCACCCAGCAGACAGTCTGGCCCACAGCAAGTGCTTAACGAGCAGCCATAAAAACATGGATCAATCCTTATTTTCCAATTGATTTGGATTAATCCTGGAGTGAAAGACGGAATAGGATTGCCATGTGATGCATTAGTCATAATCGCGCATGTGTGTGTGTGTGTGTGTGTGTGTGTGTGTGCGTGTGTTAGTCAGCTTTCTAAGGCTATGACAAAGCACCTGAGAAAAACACCCTCACGGAAGAAAGATTTATTTTGGCTCACAGTTTCAGTCCATTGTTGGCTGCTTCCATTGTTTCTGGGCCAGAACATCATGGCAGGGAGGGCGTGGTAGAACAAAGCTGCTCACCTCTCAGCAGGCAGCCGGGAAGCCCAGAGAGCCAGAGCGCCAGAGGAAGGGGCCAGGGACAAGAAATGCCTTCAAAGGCACACCCCAGTGGCCTGCTTCCTCCGACGAGCCCCTACCTCCTGAAGTTTCTACCACCCCCCAGTAGCACCACCTCTGGCAACCCAACCTTTAACACATGAGCCTTTGGGGGATAGTCTAGATTTATAAGTTGCAAATGAAGCTAACAAAGTATTAAATAAAGTATGTTCTGCTTCCTTCTTGGTCAAATATATCTTCATAACAACTTAGAGGGTCAGGTTCACACTGAAAATCCCCGGCCCCTCTGAGTCCTTGGCTAGCACATGGCCAGTGGCCATGTAGCTTGGGCCAGTTCCTGGCCTGCAGCCTGCCTTTCTGTCTCCACTCTCAGCCCCATCCTGCACTGTTCAGGGACCTTGCAAACATACGTGGGGACACCCCAGCCTTTGCACCCAAGGCCCAGCCGCATGCCCATGAACAACCCCCTGAGGATCGAACCCAGGGGCATTCTACCTCCCAGCTACACCCCCAGCCATATTTTATTTTTTATTTTGAAACAGGGTCTTGCTAAGTTCCTGAGGGTCTCACTAAGTTGCTGAAGCTGACCTCCAACCTGCAATCCTTCTGTCTCAGTCTCCCAAGTGCTGGGATACAGGTGTATGTCACCGGGCCCAGCAGACCTAGGCTTCTCCATGCGGCAGGGCCATCACCTTTGGGGGAGTGGGCCGGTAGAAAGTGCCTGCATGTGGCCCTTCTGTGGGGACGTGTGTGTGTGTGGGGGGGGCTATCTGGCAGGGAACTCCAGATCTCAGTCCCTCATCCCTGATCTGGAAGGGAAGTGACCCCAGGGTGGGTACGTCTCCTTAACCCCCAGGACCCTGGCCAGGGCAGAGCCTGAAGCACTGTCTCCTGGGCCCCTCTTCCCTGGGGACCTGAGTGGGCCTCTAGAGCCCAGTGCTTCGATGGAGGGCAGGGCTGGTGGGGTGGACCTGCCCGAGTCCTGAGTTCTATGGGCTCTGAGTATTCTGGGACCCAGCAGTGGGGTCTCACAGGGAGGGGGAGGAGGGTGTTCTAGATTGTCTCCTCCCCACCCCCACACTCCCCCTGCTCTGGCCAGGGCCCAGGCTTTGGCAGAGACAGGTTTCTACTGGGGCTATTTCTGTCCCTGGTGCCAGCTGTCCCCCAGGAGGCTCTCCCGGCAAGTCTGATTAAGTTCTTAAGGGCAAAGGAGGCGGGAGAGATGGAGGGAGGGAGGGAGATAGAGAGGGAAATAGGGAGGGAGGGAGACAGGGGAGTGGGCACTGAGAGGCAGGCAGGACGGCTACTCAGATTCCAGAGGTGGCAGCCTTATTCCAGGTCTCCCAGGATCTGGCCTGTGGCTGCTACTGATGCCAGACTGTGTGTAGCTGTGAACCGTAGGGCTGCCCTGCCCTGGGGCTCTGCACAGTTTGGGTCCTGCCCTCTCTTGCTCTGTATGAATGGTCGTGGCAGAGCCAAACTCCTGTGTGAGCTTCAAGGCTGCCTCATGCTCAGACTCCCCACCCACCACCACTGGGTGACCATGTGGCCTCACAACCATCCCAGGAAGGACGCTGCTTCCCCCTGAGTCAGTAACACTTACAGTTGGCCTCAAATGCGTGAATGTTAATTGATTCCTTTTAAATCATTAGGACCATTGGAGACATTTGAATATGAATTGGATGCTAGGGAGTGATTGTTAATTTTCTTAAGTATAAAAGTGGTATTAAGATCAAGGGAATATTGGGAAATGATACCGAAGTGTTTGTGACTGTCTGCAATGTCTTACATTCAAACCATTCAGAAAATGCTGCATGTGTGTATCCACACGCAAATATAGAAAGAAGGCAAATATGACAAAATAGAGGAATCGTCTAGCAGGGTTTATGGGCACTTACTGTGCTATTCTTACAACCTCTCTGCATGTTTGCACATGTCCAAAATTTTAAAGTTGGAAAACTATCTGGCTCCACAACCACTTTTCGTAGGCAGCTTCTCCGCTTCCTCCTATCTGGGGGACTGTCTTGCTTCTTGGCACCTCTGCCCCAGTCTACACTCATCTATGGTGCTGGGGCACTCCTCCACCAACAGGCCTGGGCATCAAGGCCATGGGCAACGGGCACGCCGGGTGGGCCTGCGGGCTGGAGACTGAAGCCCAGGCCTGAGTTCTCATCACTCTGGACCCAGCAAACCTAGGGGCCAGGGTCTGCACCATACCTCTCCCTCAAGACATGCACATTCAGAAGAAGGAAGAAGAGACCCTCAGCAACTTAGCAAGACCCTGTTTCAAAATAAAAAATAAGGGCTGGGGGTTTTGGAGGTAGAATGTTCCTGGGTTCAATCCCAGAGAGAGAAAGAGAGAGGGAGAGGGAAGGGGGAGGGGGAAGAGGAGGGGGAGGGAGAGAGAGGAAAACAAGCAGACAAGCAATTGCATTGCTTCCGGAGGGCACGACGCCCCTGCACGGTGGGTGGGTGCTCCTGGGCCTCAGCAGTGCCGTCATCCAGGCTATGCCCTAAGCTCCTGCCCAGTACCAGCTGCAGGACTTTGTTCAAGCTCATTAACCAGATAGGCCTGGCTTCCTCATTAATAAAACGGAGTGAGTGCACCTGGGCGCCTCCCTCCCCCCAAGAGCTCCTACGTGAAAACACCTGGTAAACTGCAGTACTGCGCAGCGGCCAGGGGCCCGCATCCTCATGACACAGCCAGGCAAACTCATGGCAGAAGAGTCCAGAGAGCCTGGAGGGAGGCCTGGAAGGCCGTGCCGCTTTTGTCCCTGCCTGATACTCAGAACAGCTGACCCAGTCTAATGAAGACAAAAGTGAGAAGAAATGAAAGGCAATAGGCCGGGCATGGTGGTGCATGCCTGTAATCCTAGTACTTGGGAGGCTGAGATGAGAGGATTGCAGGTTCAAGGCCAGCCGCAGCAACTTAGTGAGGCTCTGTTTCAAAATAAATAAAATCAGCCGGGCGTGGTGGCGCACGCTTGTAATCCCAGTACTTTGGGAGGCGGAGACCAGAGGATCCGGGTTCGCGGCCAGCCTCAGCTCTCTCTCTCTCTCTCTCTCTCTCTCTTTCTCTCTCTCCTTAGTGAGGCCCTCTGCAACTTCGTGAGACCCGGTTTCAAAATAAAGTATAAAAAATAGGGCCGGGGGCGTAGCGCGGAGGTAGAACGCCCCTGCGTTCAATCCCCGGTACCGCAAAAAATAAATAAATAAATAAATAAATAAAATCAGGCTGGGGGTGTAGCTTGGGGGCAGAATGCCCCTGGGTTCGATCCCTACTACAAAAAAAAAAAAAAAGAAAGAAAAAGAAAAGAAGCCATGTGTGGTGGTGCATGCTCGTAATCCTAGTACTTGGGAGGCTGAGACAGGAAGGTCGTAGGTTCGTGGCCAGCCTCAGCTACTTCGTGAGGCCCTCAGCAACTTAGTGAGACCCTGTTTCAAAATAATAGGGCTGGGGATATAGCTTGGAGGTAGCATGTCTCTGGGTTCAATCCCCGGTACCACAAAAATAAATAAATAAATAAATAGAGAAAAAAAGAAAAATTAAAGGCAGCCAGGACAATGACTTGTGGGTCCCCTGATTGCGAAGGTGCCTCCAAACCTTGTGGTCCTCTGTGAGAACCCTGGGGATTCTCGCTCTGGGAGCTGGGCTAGGGGCAGGACTGCTGCCACCCACTGATGGCTGCCTTCCGTTCCCTCTCCCCATGTCTCCTCTGCCCAGGCTGCGGCCTGGAGCCCAGTCCCTTCCCCAGACAAACTTCTGCTCACCACGTCCCTCCCCTCCACCTCAGACACGTGCTTGGTGGCCTCATTGTGCCCCGCCCTGCTTTTGGCCCATCACTAGCTCAGGTGACGTGGCTGGTGGTGGGGAGAGAACGCAGGCTTTGGTGGAAAAACCTGAATTCGGTTCCTATGTCCTTTCCCTTCCCTGCCACATTCTGCCTGTGTCCAGGTCACCTTCATGGCTCAGAGCCTCAGTTTCCCCATCTGTAAGAGGGGGGAATACAGGTACTTACTTCAAGTTACCATGAAATCAAATCAGGTAATGTCTGTATAAGTGCTTTGTACACCAGCAAGAAGCTTGTCCACCTACAGCTATGGCCGCCAGTTTCCTATACTGCAGGGAATTTTACCCGGGGGTCCTGGGAGAATTCACACAGCATAAATTTGAATGAGGAAAATTGTCTTTATTTCCACTAGCCCGGAGATTTCCAAACTTATTGGCTTACCACCCCCTTTGCGGAAAAAAATCCTCAGCACCCCTCCCCGGGTTGCAGCCACTGCCCCCTTATTTTTATTCAATACCCGCTAATTGCACCTGAGGCTACTACCTCCCCCATCCAGCCAGCACGGTCTCCCCCGCTGGGGGCGGTATTACCGACTTTGGGAATCTATGCCTAACCTTTGACTAAAATGTACTAAGTACTAAATACTGTAACATAATATTTCCTTCGGTTATGAATGGACTAGAGACCACAGTAATGTCAGAGGCAACTGTGGCTTTATCTCCAGCTAAGATCAGACTTGTGTTTCTAGCTCTGTGTGTTGTTAGTGAAATTTTAAGTGTCCTTATCACTACCTGAAGTCATGGTATTTATTAGACCTGCCACTAGATTTTTATTATTTTATTTGTCGATAGAGAAGCACATATATCACTTTGTCACAATTTGTGTGGTACTAGGGATTGAACCCAGGGGTGTTCTACCTCTGAGAGACCTCAACAAGGCCTCACTGAGTTGCTAAGGGTCTCGCTAAGTTGCTGAGGATGACCTCAAACTTACAATCTTCCTGTCTCAGTATCCCAATGGGATTACAGGCATGAGCTACCATGCCCAGCTTGTCACAAACTGTTTTTAAAAAATATTTCAATGGCTGCATTTTGACAGAACTAGTTTTCTTTGCAATCTAATGGACTTCACTGAATTCATTCAGAAATGTTTTCCTGAGAATGTGTTCCCAGGCTTCACTGACTCCCAGAGGACCCGGACCAAAGGAAAAGCACTCCCTGGCTTGGTGCAAGCTTGACACCAACCCTGTCCCTGGCCTTCTCCAGCCCCTTCTGCGGTCACAGTGTGGGGAGAGCCCAGCCTCCCTGTTCCTAGAGAAAGCTCGGGTGGTGGTTGACAAAGAACAGAAAAAGCCTTGCGTGTTCCACTTCTGTCGCTAGGTGTCGCTCTCCCGCGCCCTTCCTCTTGGATTCCCCATCTCTTGATAGGTCACCCCCAGACTTTCTCCTTCATTACATCTTCCACCTCCTGCACTCTCTCTGAGCTTTCCTTTCAGCCTATTTCTGAATATCCCTGAGGATGAAGACTTTTCTATTGCTCCCAGGGAGACAGGGCTACAGCTGCGGCTCGTTAGACGCTAGGAAAATGGTCCCCCTGCCTTGAGAGCCAGAGGCGTCTCTGGTTCCAGACAGTTAGCAGTTAGAGGAGCCCTGGTGGATGTTCAATGGCGACGTGGCAGCAGGACTCTGACCCCTGCTGGAGCAGGGAGAGTGTCCCAAGCCTCCAAAGAGTTCCAAGGCCCTGTGCAGCAACCCCCAGCCAACCTGCAAAGGAGGTGCAGCCCTTGCCTGGTGTCTCAGCCTGAAGGAGCCACACCCAAGGGTGGGTTCTGGCCCCTCCACTTCTGTGTGTGGTACTGGGGATTGAACCCAGGGGCATTCTGCCTCCAGCTACATCCCCAGCCTTATTTTATTTTTTTACTTTGAAACAGGGTCTCACTAAGTTGCAGAGGGCCTTGCTAAGTTGCTGAGGCTGGCCTAGAACCTGCAATCCTCCTTTCTCAGCCTCCCAAGTACTGGGATTACAAGCCTGCGCCACCACACCCAGCCCCCTCCACTTTGAAGCTGGGCTACAAGAACTCAGCAAATTATCTGCAGGACAGGGTATGGGGCTACCCCTAGTGACGCACAGGGCCTGAGGACAGCAAGTGGCCCTGCACTGGGCTATCCCAGAACCCAAACTGCCCCACCGGGCAGGCAGGCTGGCTGTGCTGAAACGGGACCCTGGGACCCTGGTAGAGGCCTTGCAGTAGGTATGGAGAGTAGGAGCTTCCTTCTCTAATTCCTTCCAGCTTTGTTTTTGCCAAGGCCCAAGGCCAACTCACAGATTGTAAACTGATCTTATTTTTCTTTGGCATCATGGAAAAATAATGTGTAATCCACCAAGCCAATCAGGACTGGGCCTCAACTGTGGGTCCTCTGCTCACCTGACAAAGACCTGCTCATCTCTCAAGACTGCCTCAAGGGTCAACTCCTCCCTGCAGACTGGCCCTCCCTGCCCCCACTGAGGGAGCACCGAGCTCAGAGCCACTGGAGCCTGGCACAGGGCCCATGATCACCCCGTCTATAACTGACATGGTTCTCCCTTTTAGGCGGTAGTTCTTTTTCCCTCATCAAGCTGTGACCTCTGCATGGGCAGGAGCTGTGTTGGATAAGCTCAATGAGTGGTTCCTGAATGAATGAATGAGTGGCAGTCAGTCCACATACTGAGACGGGGGTGCAACGGTAGGGACAAGTGTTCAGGTCCAACTGACTGTACCTGGGGAGGGGGGTGATCCCCGAGAAAATACCCTCATCCTGGGGTTGCAGCCAGACTTTCCTTCCAAGCCCAGTTGTCTCCCAGGAGCCCCACCCCACACCGACCCGGCCTGGCCTGCACTCCTAGGCATCTTCTCAGGGCCCACAGACCGCTCCAAGGTCAAAGAGGCAGAGGCCACACATCACCCACACGACTCTGTCATTGCTGGATCCTTTGACCAGACTGTGCCTTGGGTTAGAGGTGCTAATGTTGCGGTTCCCAACCTGACGAGGGAATCTCTTGATTTGGGTGTTGTCTTTCCTCCCCCTGCCTGGGTTCTCTCCATAAAAGCAGAAGAGAGCCGGGCGTGGTGGCGCACGCTTGTAATCCCAGTATTTGGGAGGCGGAGACCGGAGGATCCGGGTTCGCCGCCAGCCTCAGCTACTTAGTGAGGCCCTCCGCAACTTTGTGAGACCCGGTTTCAAAATAAAGTATAAAAAATAGGGCCGGGGGTGTGGCGCGGAGGTAGAACACCCCTGGGTTCAATCCCCGGTACCAAAAAAAAAAAAAAAAAAAAGCAGAAGAGAGAATGCTGGAGCTGGCTTCTCCAGGAAAGGCTTGTTGATCCCAGAACAGATGAACGCTATGGCTTCCTATGAGTTTATGAAGCAAGGACCAGGCCAGGGCCCGAGGATACTGCACCAGTCCACTCATCTCCTGGAACTGATGGGGACCAAAGGGGCCTACCTGTGGCCACCTAGCCCCTGGTGCTAGCCAGCTCTTTGGCTCCTCCCTGCCACTTGCACAAGGCTGACTGGCCCAGCCTCGGCTCTCCCTCCTCAAGGTGCGGCTGCTCTGGAGCGCTGGTGGAGAAGCTGCTGCCTCCTGGGGAGACTCCCTCTTACCTTGCCTTCTGAGGTCAGCCTTTGCAGAATACAAGGTCACAGCGAGGGTCCTGCTTTCTGCTTCCCAGTCTGGGAGAACAGAGTCTGGATCTTTTCAGTAAAAAGCAGGAAGTTGGGCAGCCCAGGGCTGCAGGCAGGGGTGGGAAGGGTAGACTACATCCTCGGTGGCGGCTTCCTCCTCTTCTGCTGCTGGCTGCCTTCAGTGCCTTTGGCTCTTTCTGTCTCTGAGCCAGAGGAAACAGCACGACCCGAGGGGGGATGCAGCTGTGCTGGTGTTTGTGAAGTGTGTGTGTCCCGGGAGGCAGGAGCCACTGCTCCTGCTGAACTGAGCTGGGAGGCGGGCCTGGCTGAGCTGCGGTTGCCAGGAGACCCGCCTAAGCCTCTTTGCTGGCAACAGCATTATCTGACGCAGGAGCACTTGGTATAGATGCCTGAGAAGACCCTGCAGTGAAAGCGCGCCTGTGTTGTGTCCAGAGAGCATCGTGAGCCCCTTCCTCCCCCAGCCAGCGTTCCCCATGGTGCAAACTAGAGGAGCAAGTCCAAAGTCACCGAGCCTTTGGCGGAGCCCTCCATGCACCCGCCGCTGCAAGTCTTTCCGGTTGCCTGGTGGCTAGCTCCTGAACGGGGGTCCCCTCTGTCCTCTACTCCCTCCAACAGGAGGGCGTTATTCTGGGTTGGGGCAGGGGTGGAGCCTATGAAGCTGTGTCTCCACTGTTCCCCTGTCACATGCCTTACCTGTCCTCCTCTCTGCTTATCTAAATTCTTTCCATCCCTCAAGGCAAGAGCAACTGCAGAAAGTTCTGACTTTCTGGGGGAAAGGCTAGGTTTGTGGATTCACCAGGGAGAAGAGGGAACATGGACCACTGAGTGGACTCTGTGGTATTCGAGGTGATAGTCACGGCTGGCAGAAGCATCCTCTGCTGTCTACCTGCCTCCCACGCACACCTGGGCCTCCTCCCTTTCTGCTCTCTGAACGCTCTGCCACTTGTAGACTATTCTGGCTGCAGGCCATGAGTGGGCCAGCCTGTGCTTAACAGACACAAGGCGGCACCGAAACAGGGGTGCGCTGCCCTGTGAGGGCCTTCGGGGTTCTGTAATAGGCACTGAGCTGCATTATAATAGGGCTGAGGCGATGCTGTACCAGGTGACGGAGTGACTTTTGGACACATCTAGTTTGGGTGGCCCTGAAAATGAAGCAGAAAGCACAGCCCAGAAGCAATTAAACTATGGCCGACAGCACTGACGAGAGTGCCACCTGCCTGCGTGTTTAGATCGTCTTCCCGGGGGAATAGGCCACCTGTGCTTGCTCCGTGGCTGGTGCCATCTGCCTTCCCTCCTCCCGCATCGCACAGAAGAGGCTTGAGTCTGGCGCTGCGTCACACGCTTCTCTTTTTTTTTTTTTTTTTTTTTTTTTTTTTTTTTTTTTTTTTTTTTTTTTTTTTTTTTTTTTTTTTTTTT
>PVJS01037229.1:0-20030 GCA_004027185.1 Glis glis
CTCTCTCTCTCTCTACCTAGTGAGGCCCTCCGCAACTTTGTGAGACCCGGTTTCAAAAATAAAGCATAAAAAAATAGGGCCGGAGGTGTAGCGCGGAGGTAGAACGCCCCTGCGTTCAATCCCCCATACCGCAAAAAAAAAAAAAGATCACATTATAGTGTAGTGTTCTTATACTTCTCTTAGTAAGGACAAATACGCCAATAACCTTATGTTGATTAAAAAAGAACTGAACCAACAGAAATGCCTCTCATCCCAGCTCTCAGAGGAAAGGAATAACAAAGTCGGTACAACTTGTCTCTGGTAAAGCAGCCTGGAGGTGCACCGCTGCTGGTGCTCTCTCTCCGCCCTGCACCAATACTAATCATTTTTTCTTTGCCTCTCGATTCTCAAGACAGATGCCCAGTTCAGGCCCTCCTCACCCTGCACAGATCTACTGTCAAATGCTCCCTCCTGGTCTTTCCTTCAAGGCTTTCCTCAAAGTGGTGGCTTTATATGAACTCCCTGACCATCTTTCTACATCAGGGTCCAGACACCTCACAGCCTCCTTAGCAACTGCATTGCTACTCACTTTCTAGACCAAGGCTGGCGCTCTCGGCTGCAATTCCGCTCTCCCTATGATAAGACTCATTTAGCATCTTGATCTATCTGCCCTTTCTTTCACTGAACCTTGCAAATGTCCTTCCCTCTATCTTTTTCTTGTGTTTTCAGTCTAGGGATGTTTACACTTAGGTAAGGGGAGAAATTTTGCTCTCTTTTAAAATCACTGAAGACAACAAAACCCCTGGGCATGTTGGCAAGCACCCGCCGTCCCAGCTACTCAGGAAGCTGAAGTAGGAGGACTGCTTGAGCCTAGGACTCAGAGACCTGCCTGGGCAAGAGCATGAGAGCCAGTCTCAAAGAAAAATAAAACAAAATATCAAAATCTTTGTGTGCTTTCTCAGATCAGTCAGCAGCATTTTACTTAAGTCCCATAATAATACATTTTGGATTAAATTTTCATGTCTAACCCCTCCTTGTCCTAATCCTGTTGGTCTGGACGCCTGTTTAAGGTATCATCTTTGTGTGTGTGTGTGTGTGTGTGTGTGTGTGTGTGTGTGTGAGTGACTGGGGATTGAACTCGGGGCATTCTACCTTTGAGCCACACCTCATGTCCTATTTCCTTTTTTATATTGAAACAGGGTCTCGCTGATTTGTGGAGGGCCTAAGTAACCGAGGCTGGCCATGAACCTGGGATCCTCTAGTCTCAGCCACCTAAGTACTGGGATTACAGGCATGAACCACCACACCCGGATCCCATTTTATTTTATTTTATTTTTATGTTGAAATAGGGTCTTACTAAGTTGCAGAGGACCTAAATTGCTGAGGCTGGCCACAAATATGCGATCCTCCTGTCTCAGCCTCCCAAGTACTGGGATTACAAGCCTGGGACACCACACCCTACTCTCAAGGTATCATTTTATCAAAATATCCATGCTGTGTGTGTGTGTGTGTGTGTGTGTGTGTGTGTGTGTGTTTTACTAGAGATTAAACACAGGGGCATTCTACCTCCGAGCTACACCCTGACCCTTTTTATGTTTTTATTTTGAAAGCAAGTCACACTAAGTTTCTGAGAGCTGGCTAAATTGCTGAGGCTGGCCTGGAACCTGTGATTCTCTGGTATCATGCTCTAAAGTGCTGGGATTACAGGTGTAAGCCACCATGCCTGGCTCCATGCATTCTTAAAACACTCAACTCAATTCTTTTTTTTTTTTTTTTGCGGTACTGCAGATTGAAGTCAGGGGCAATCTACCTCCGAGCTACACTCACAGCCCTATTTTTTTATTCTTTATTTTGAAACAGGGTCTCACCTAGTTGCAAAGGGCCTCACTAAGTAGCTGAAGCTGGCTGTGAATCTGGATCCTCCGGTCTAAACCTCCCAAGTACTGGGATTACAGGCATGAGCCACCATGCCCGGCTAGCTCAATTCTTTTCATTTTACTAGTGTTTATGTTATAGCATTGAGTGTTTGAGGTAACCTATGGCCTTTGACTATAAATAAATCATTCATTCAAAAAAACCTCTTAAGAACAGCATCCTCTGTGACAGGGCACACAAGCCGTGGGAAGAGAGATCTAAGATATGCTTGTTGAGTTAATGAACCAAGCCCTCTATCAGCCATTTTGTAGGAGACAGATGAGTAGAGAAATAAACCAGGGTCAGGTGTTACCTCCGGATGCTGACTGTGTGGTGGGGGAGTCGGATGTGTGCACATGGAAGAGGGCGCAGGTGGAGATGGGGAATTCATGTCGACTGCACTGTGTGAGGGCAGCAGGAGACAGAGTCAGGTTCTCCAGGTGCATTTCATCCTTATCAACACCCTGCGACAGGTGCCCCTCAGAAGGTCTCTGTCCAGCAGAGGCCTCTGGACCAAGGGCTGGTCCTCCATGACCCTGGACAGGGATCATACTGTCCTGTCTCCATATGATCTGCCTCTCTTCCCTTTTGGCAAATTGACCCCAAGTGCACATCTTTCCTGCTGTGACCATGATGAGTGACCTGATTTCTTTCCCCAGCTACATTGCCAGTGACATGGAGGAGGACAACCAGGCTCTGACAAAAGCCATTTTTTCATTCCTCTATGGGAAGAGCCACGCCCAGTGTCCCTTGTTCCACAGACTGCGCTTACAATTAGTCCAGTCCATGCGCTGGAATCTTCCAGTTTCCCGGGAGGAGTGTGAGGAGGTGGGCGGCCTTTGGGGACTTTGGAGCTGGAGGGGTGGGCTGGATTAGAGAGGCAGGGAACGTGGGGGTGGCTGGTGGGGTCTGGGGATGAGAAAGAACTGGAGGCTGCACAGGGACAGAGGGTCTTCCTGGACAGACATCATCTTTTCCGGGGCTGTTTTTCTTTGCAGATCCAAGCTTATGATCCGGGGCTCTGGGTGTGGAGCCGGGATCGCACTCTCCTTCCTACATCTCCAGGGACCGTGGAGGCCTGAGGTCATCGGCCCACTGGAAGGTATGAACATGGCCAGAAGTGCAGATGTGAAGTAACTAGAAAGGACCAAGGTGTGCATTAAGTGCAAGGCTCCATTCTCTAAGTGTGCCCCCCCACCTGCTGAATCACCTGATATCCTGCGACACAGCAGAGCTCCGGGCCTTACTTTGGATGTATTAACATTTTTTGAGAAGGGGGCAGCAAACCCTGAGAGTCAAAACTGAAAATAATGGTTCTGACTGGGTTTAAGAATGGTTAGAGATAAATTTGGATTTGTAAGCTGGTCTAAACTCTAGTTAGACTCGACTTAGGGTACACCTCATCTTCATGTCTAGTGAATGACATTCACAAATTATGACAACCCTTCTCTCTTCCTTCCAGATCGCTGGACCCTGGAGTTATGTTTATTTTCAACACAACGTCTAAGGCGTCATAATGACATCCATGAGGAAGGAAAAGATGAATGTCTCGTTTGGATAATCTAGAAAAATCCATATGCTTCTACAAGGAGCTGTGTAGTTACCAAGTCCAACCACTGGGAGCTGGGAGGGACGATGTCTGAGTCCATGGAGGGATGAAAGGGTTCTTTCTGGCTCCATACTTTCCTAAGATGCTCCCTCAATTTTAGAGTGTTGAATTCAAATCTTCCCTGAGGTAGATGATGGAGGAGGTCCTTTTTTGTTGTATATTTTGTTGCCACAGTCTAGGACCATTGGAAGGGGACATGTAAGGACTTTGATTGGAAGAGAATTAATTTTAAAACATAAAATTAGAGCTATACCACTGTGGTAGAAAACTTTATATCACAAAAGTTGTTTATTTTCAACGTGTTGGTCATAGAATTATTACTGTTTTAAGATTATTAAGTTAATATAACTAATTAAACACAGCGGATTATTTTAACTAGTTTTGAAAGCATATTGTTCCTAATTAATTTCATGATAGGAGTTATACCTGTTATATGTAAAAAATATTTTCACTATTAAGAGAAAATATTTTGATCTCTTATAGTTATCTATTATAAAGTTCTGTGTTACTACCTTAACTTCTTGTAAATTGAAGTATCTCTTTCATGTTAATCTTCATTACTGTGAACATTGAGCGGTGTACTTTAACAGAGCACTTGTGCTACCAGCTTGAAAGAACACAGTGCAACACCTCTCTTGGAAAAACATAATAAAGATGGACTGTCCTCTCTCCTTCATGATGCATGTGACCATGTCAGTCTGGGTTGCTTGTTTGCTGTCAAATGCTAATGCTGTTTAGCAGGGTTCTGCTTTTTTTTTTTTTTGACCAAAGTTCTGAACTTTGAAAAGGAATCCTGAACTATATTTCATGTAGGAAAAATTGAAAGGGTGGCAAAACCTAAGCTAGACATTTGAGGAGGACACACAGGGAAGTCATTCTAGGAGTAAAATCAGAAGAATAGAAAGAAGGAAGCAAATTAGCTAGACATGGTGGTACACACCTGTAATCCCAGCCCTTGGGAGGCTGAGTCAGGAGTATCATAGGCTCGAGGCCAGCTTCAGCAACTTAGCGAGACTCTGAGCAACTTAGTGAGACCCTGTTTCAAAACAAAAATAGAAAGTGCTGGAGGTAAGCCTAGTGTGGTAGCATATGCCTGTAATCCCAGTATTTGGGAGGCTGAGACAGGGGGATTGCAGTTTTAATGGTAGCCTCAGCAACATAGAGAGGCCCTCAGCAACTTAGCCAGACCCTGTTTAAAAATAAAATAAAATAAAATAGTACTGGGGTTGCATTTTGAAGGTAGAATGCTCCTGGGTTCAATCCCCAGTACCACACACAAACACATATACACAAAAGACTGGGGGTGTAGCTCAGAGGTATAATGCCCCTGGGTTCAATCTCTAGGACAACCAAAAAAAAATCTATATCTATGTAAATAAAAATGAAATAAGAAAGGAAATTGTATGGGTACCTAGATAATAACCCTAAATCCCAAATAAATGAAGGGCATCTCAATAAGAGAAGTTTTCCTGGGAAAGGTCCCAGGAGGGGACACACAGGCAAATGCAGTGTTAGCTAGTTCAGCCTTCATGGGGGTCTTTATACAATGGAAGGAAAATCCAGGCGGTGTGATGAAATAGAAATAACGGAAAAGAAATGAGGGTACTGGAGCAGGTTCTGAGAACAAGGAGATGACAGGAAGAGCCCAAGCTGCTAAGTAGATAGGCATGGAGAGGAAGGAGCTGACAGTGTGGGCACTGAACACTGCAGCAAAGCATCTTGGGAGGTGGAGCATCAGAGAATAGGGGAGCGGCAGGGGAAAGGAGCACTGGAAGCAGAGTCTGAGCCAGAAGCAAAGCAGAAGGAAAGAGAGGCAGACAAGAGGGCAGCAGCTTCTGAGGGAAAGAACCCTGGTGGGATGGAATGGGGTTCGAGAGAAAACTGGGAACAATGTTAGGGACTGGGAAGGACTGGAGTATAGAATGAACTTAAAGTTGATGGATGTGTGAGAGAGGCATGGGGGTTGAGTGAGTGGAGCAACTAAAGAGATCAAAGTTCCCATGAAGGTAGAAGCCATTAAAGAGGTCCTGTGCCACAGTGGTGCACGCCTGTGATCCCAGTACTTGGGAGGCTGAGACAGGAGGAACGCAGGCTCAAGGCAGCCTCAGCAACTTAGCGAGACCCTTACCAACTCATCAAGACCCTGTTTAAAAAATTTTTAAAGGGCTGGGGGGGAAATTCAGAGCTAGAAGATCCCTGGGTTTAATCCCCAGCACCATAAAAAAAAAAGGCAAGACCGAGGCAAAGCAATTCTGATGCTAACCACCTGCATTGGTGTGAAATGCCACAGGTTAAGGCCACAGGCCCCCACAACACTGTTCTCACCTCGGATGGCAAGCTTCAAGCGTGGGGCTTCTGACCAAGTGGCTACAAATTTGGTGATTCCTATGACCCCCCTCAGGTTTCATAATTCTCTAGAACAACTCACTGAACTTAGGGAAGCATGATACCTACCATTACTAGCTTGTTATGGCAGAAAAGGACACAAATTAGGAGAGCCAAAAGAAGAGACACATGGCCTGAGGTCTGGGAAGGTCCCACATGGTCAGCGTTCATGTCCTCTGATACGATGCAAGGACAGAAGCTCACCTGAGGTGTGTGTGTGTGTGTGTGTGTGTGTGTGTGTGTGTGAACTTGGTATTAAAACCAGGGCCACTCCACCTCTGAGCTACACCCCCAGCCTTACTTTATTTTTCAGTACAAAACAAGGTGTTGCTACTTGCCGAGAGTGCTGTGAACCTGTAATTCTCCTGTCTCAGCCTCTCAAGTACTGGGATTACAGGCGTAAGCCACCATGTCTGACACAGTGTTCCGAGTTTTTATTGGCATTTCATTAACCATTTGGCAGAACAGGTGTGATCAGAGAAGTAAACCAGGCTCAGGTCCTACCCTCTGCTACTTACCATGTGCTGGAAAGTCAGGTGTGCACCTGCTAGAAACTGAAGGGAAGCAGGTGAGGATGCAGACTGGGACAATCGTCATGTCCACTGCACTGTGTGAGAGTGTCAGGAAGCAGTGCCTGTCCAGTTGGCTTCGTCATGGTGTGCTGGGCCCTTCAGAAGTTTCTGACCAGCATCGCCTTCCTCTCCTGTAACCATGGTTCTCAGCAACACTAGGCAGGGAAGAAAGGAAGACATCTCAGCGCCCACTGGAAATCCGCAGCCGGTTCCCTCAGCACATCCCAGGAGGAGGGCTAGGACTGTATTTCCCACACGTCTGTGCGCCATGCTGTTTAGGCACCTTCATAAAAGTGTCTACTTCCTCTACGGTTAATGGGTGTCGCTCTCTGATCAATGGCCGCCCAGAAGCCCTGCACTCAGTTGATCCTTAGTATAAGGTAAAGTGTTTAAGCGAATGTTGAGAATGTGTCTACATAGTGTCTTTCCTGATTGCATCTTTATTCACTTATGGTTATAAAAATCTGCACATTTTACTTGGGAGACTGAAACAGGAGGATCACTGGTTTGAGACCCTGTCTCAAAAATAATAATACTAATAAAAAGGGCTGAGGGTGTAGCTCAAAGGTAGAATGCCCCTAGGTTCAATCCCAGTACCACAATAAATAAATAAATAAATAAATAAATAAATAAAATAATAAAATAATAATCTATGCTGGGAGTGGTGGCACACACCTGTAAAAACCGTAGTTGGGAGGCTGAGACAGAAGGATTGCAGGTTCGCAGGCAGTGTCAGCAACTTAGCGAGGTCCTCCACAACTTAGTGAGACCCTGTTTCAAAAATAAAAAATAAGGGAAAGGGTGTAGCTCAGAGATAGAATATTCTTGGGTCCAATCACCAGTAGCAAAAAAAAAAAAAAAGAAAAAAAAAAAGAAAAGAAACCTACATGTGTAGTAAAAGGATATAGACCTACACACTCATTGTATGGATGTTTCACAATAAAAATAAGATAGGGCTGGCGCTGTAGCTTAGAAATAACAATGCCCCTGGTTCAATTCCCAGTACCACAAAAATTGTAATTTAATCAAGTTGATTTTGAAAACAAAGCAAAAATTAACAACGGTGATTTTTGAATATTTATGTGGCAACTGGCAGGTAGTGATAACTGATAAACTGTATTTTACTCATTCTTGCCTTCCCTTATAGTAATAACCTGTTGTTTTTGTTTCTGAGGTTTTTTTTTTTTTTTAACCATGATTGAGCCTGGTGTGGCATATGATTAGTTCAAGCAAAAGATAAAAGAGAGAAGGTGGCGCATGACTGTCATCCCAGTGGCTCAGGAGGCTGAGGCAGGAGGATCAGCCTGGGCAACTTAGCAGGATCCTGTCTCAAAACAAATACAAAAAAAGGGCTGGGGATTCAGCTTAGTGGTACAGTGCTCCTGAGTTGGATCTGTAGTAGCGCGTGTACACACTCACACACACAAAGACATATGAGAGGAAAGACTGTGAGTGGTGGGAGAGGAGCTGAGCGCAGAGTCGCTGCTGCAGCAGGTGCCCTTGGATCGCCTGCTAGGCCGTCTCGCTAACTCCCATCATTTCATTCTAGTTATCTCAACATTTTCTCATCATAATGCTGGTTCCCTTTGTTTTATCCTCACGTGTGTGTGTGTGTGTGTGTGTGTGTGTGTGTGTATGTGTGTGTGTGTGTGCATGCGCATGCACATGTGTATTAATGTGCATTGAACCTAGGGGCTTTCTACCTTCAAGCTATACCTCCAGCTCAATTATATTTTTTATTCTGAAACAGGATCTCAGTAAGTTGCTGAGCCTGGTCTCGAACCTGCAATCCTCCTGTCTCAGCCTCCCAAGTGGTGGGATTACAAGCATTTGCCACTGCGACTGACTTTATCCTCACTTTTTAACAATCAGATTCCTGCTACAGTCCCATCAGTTATAGCCACAGTCGTCTGGACATCCTACTTGTCTTCTGAAGTTCTATTGCCTCATCTTTTCTCCTTATGTAAAATCTGGATCATGGGAGGCTGAGACAGGAGGATCATAGGTTCGAGGACAGCCTCAGCAAGTAGTGAGACTCTCATCAACCTAGTGAGACTCTGTCTCAAAATAAGAATAAAATAGGGCTGGGATTGTAGCTTGGAGGTACAATGCCTTTGAGTTCAATCTCCAGAACCACAAAAAATAAAAAGAAAAAAATCTGGATCCCCAATTCTGTGTGTGTGGTACTGAGGATTAAACCCAGGGGCATTCTACCTCCAAGCTACACCCCCAGCCCTATTTTTTTTATGTTTTTTTAAATTTTGAAACAGGGTCTCACTAAGTTGCGGAGGGCCTCACTAAGTTGCTGAGGCTGGTCGCAAACCTGCGATCCTCCTGTCTCAGCCTCCCAAGTACTGGGATTACAAGTGTGTGCCACCACGCCTGGCTTCTGGATGCCCAGTTCTGAACTGTTGTTTTAATTTTCTCACTGGATCCACTCTGAGTGATTAACACATCTACCAGCATCCATCGGCACTTCATTACTTCTTTCTGCTGAATAGTTCCTACTGTATTGATAAACCACATTTTGTTCATGCATCCATCCATGGATGGGCATCTATGTTGTTTCCACTTTGGGTATGGTGGGCAATGCTGCTAGGAACATTTATGGCCAGGCCCTTGTTTGAGTGTCTGTTCTCAGCTTGTCTGGGGATGCACCCCAGCGTGGAGGTGCTGGAATACGGTGATTCTGTGTTGAACTGGTTGAGGAGCCACCACACTGTTTTCCACAGCAGCTGTACCATTTTGCATCACCACTAGAAAGGTCCAAGGAGTTTTATTTTCTCCAATCCTCGCCAACACTTGTTGTTTTCCATTTTTTATTATACCATCATCACTGGTGTGAAGGGGTTTTGCATCATTGGGGTTTTTTGTGTGTGGTCCTGGGGCTTGAAGCCAGGGGCATTTATTATCCAAGCTGCACCTCCAGACACCTCCCCCCACTTTTTTGAAACACTATGTTGTAGGTTGATAAGAGTTTCTCTAAGTTGCTGAGGCCGGTCTCAAACCTGCTGGTCCTCTTGTCTCAGCTTCCCAAGTACTGGGATTACAGGCACAAGCCACCACACTTGGCTCATTGTGGTTTTGATTTGTATTCTTGCATCAATTTTGTAGGCTGCTCCCCAAAAATTTACCCACTCTGATGTTGCAGATCAGTTCATTGTTGTTCTTACATTATCTTTTATTAAATTTTTAATTTTTCTAACATATAGTTGATTTCCCAAACAAGTTACTAGATAGTCTTTTTAATTAACAGATTTGGAATGTATCTTTGTCATAACATAATTAAGTGGAGCTGTGTTGGTGAGATATTCATGCATTGGCAGCTATTTGTATATGTGTGGTACTGGGGATTGAATCCATATATATATATATGCCTACACCCCAGCAAGTTTTAACTTTTCATTCTGAATCAAGGTCTTCCTATGTTACTGTATACTGCCTCAAACCTGTGATCCTCCTGTCTCAGCCTCCCAAGTACCAGGATGACAGGTTTGCACCCCCACCCCTGGCATCTATTTTTTTTCTTTTCTGTTTTTTTTTGGGGGGGGTTGCAGATTGAACCCAGGGGCATTCTACCTCCGAGCTACAACCCCGGCCCAATTTCATTTTTTATTTGGAAACAGGGTCTCGCTAAGTTGCTGAGGGTCTTGCTAAGTTGCTGATGCTGACCTCACACCTGTGATCCTCTCGTCTCAGCCTCCCAAGTACTGGGATTACAGGTATTTACCACCTTGCCTGGCTGCTGACAGCTATTTATATGTTTCTTCCCAGAACTTAATTTTGTTACCTGGCATGTTGGATCAGCATAAATCTCTGATCATTTCACTTATTTTAATGCAGAAATTCTCTCACAGTGAGTGTTTATATTTCATATAATCTTTCACACACTTTCTGAACCCCCTCAAAGAACCCAGTGATAAATCATAATATATTGCAGTATGTATCCGTTAAGCAACAATAATCTTGGCTCCACTGATTTCATGTAGATTTGTGAAATGGAACCAAGTTTTTAAGCTTCTCTTCAACTGGATTCCAGAATTCCTTTTGGATTGCTTCAAGGGGGTAAAATATGAATTTTAGTTAGGTTAAAGAACAAACAACTGGGAAGTGGACTGGTTATAATCTATGACCTCTGCTGAATTTTTATTTCCCTTTGGTCATCTGCTTCCCATAACTGTAACACCCTTGCTAATTTCTAAACAGAAACAATGGATGTAAGTACAACACTCCATCCATGTGTTTTGTAAAGCAGGAATTAAGAGAAACACCATATCACTTATTAGTGTGGACAATTTTTCACACCTGAAAAACTCATACTTAAAGTGACAGAGAGCATCCACACACAGTCGCAGACATGCAGCCCCAGCTGCTCAGCCCACTAGGAATACAAGGAGACTGAACTACTGCTCATGTACCTCAGTTTAGCCACTGACAACATACAGTACTGCTTTATGCATATCCACTCTTATTTATTTATTTATTTTTTTTGCAGTACCGGGGATGGAACCCAGGGGCGTTCTACCTCCGCGCTACACCCCCGGCCCTATTTTTTATACTTTATTTTGAAACCAGGTCTCATGAAGTTGCGGAGGGCCTCACCAAGTAGAGAGAGAGAGAGAGAGAGAGAGAACGCTGAGGCTGGCCGCGAACCCGGATCCTCCGGTCTCCGCCTCCCAAAGTACTGGGATTACAAGCGTGTGCCACCACACCCGGCCCTGCATATCCACTCTTTAGAGCAGGTATCTTCCAGGCAATCTCATTGAGATGTTCTTGGGAGATTGACAGGTAATACTTAAAATAACCCAGCAGAACTGGCTATGCTGGCACATGCCAGTAATCCCAGTTTTGGGAGGGTGAGACAGGAGGATTCCAGGTTCAAAGCCAGCCTCAGCAATTTAACAAGACTTTAAGCAACTTAGTGAGACTCTGTTTCCTAATAAAAAAGGAAATGGGGATGGGGTATAGCTCAGAGGTAGAAATCCCCTGGGTTCAATCCCCAATTCCAAACACACACACACACACACACACACACACACACACACACACACGGCTCTAGTTCCATCCAGGTATATATTTTCTCTTTCTGGATTAGCTGAATAATTAGCTCCTCCATCCACCTCCTGCTTCCATTCTGTGATCCGATTGGTTCTATTAGTTAGGGGTCGGGGTAGACACAGTTGAGGGCAGGTGAGCCTCAGGACTGTAGGTGTGAAACCTGCCAGCAGGGCCAGCTCAGTTCAAACAGAACAAAGACCAGAGGCTGATTTACCTGGTGTGGCATAGTCAAGATCTCTTTGTCTTTGTTAGGTACAAAAGACCCTATGACTATCTCAACATGTCTCTTTTTGATTATCAAGATAATTCTGGTTCTTAATAAATGGCCTCAGTCACATACAAATTCTTAGCATGTTCCTGTTTCTTACAAACTGATATTTCCTGTCAATTCATTAAGATCTACAGATGCAAAACAACAGATTCAGAGAGCATGCTTCCCTTGAGAATTTGGGGAGTTTCCTCCATATGCTATTCAATTCATTCATTCATTCATTCATTCATTGTGGTACTGGGGATTAAATGCAGGAGCAATCTATCTCTGAGCTACACCCCCAGTTCTGTTTTATTTTTATTTTTGCAACTGGATCACAGTAAGTTACAGTGAGCTGGCATCAAACTTGCGATCCTCCTGTCTTAATCACCCAAGTGAGGAGATTACAGGCGTGTGACACCGGGCCTGGATTACTTCGTTTCTTTATGTGATGCTATCACATCAGTCCTGGACCTCCCTATAGCTTTCCTACTGCTCTAACACAGTAACAGAGCCTTGGATTAAATAGTCATCCCTTTGCAGGTAACCACATCAGCTTCCCACAGCGATCTAAATGCTGCTTCCTCAGTAGTACATGCTGGTTCATCCAAATGAGTGGGCGCAGAACCGTCTAGACTTCCTGCTGCCCCCAGCTCATCTGCAGCACAAACATGAGCTTCTGCAGCACTGCTTCCTGGACGTGGCTGGGTGGCCAGGAGCCTCGAGGCCAGCTCTGGCTGCTGTGAGGCATGGCCTGCGCCTGAATCCTTGCCCATGGAGCACGGTGACAATGGCGAGAGGGTGACCACAAACCTGCGATTCTCCTGTCTCAGCCTCTCAAGTACTGGGATTACAGACACATGTGTCACTGCGTCCGGCCCAGTGTCCTGAATTTTTATTGGCATTTCATTAGCTATTTGGCAGGAGAGATGTGAATAGAGAAATAAACCAGGCTCAGGTTCTACCCTCTGGGGACTTACCATGTGGTGGAGAGACAGGTGTGCCCACATGCAAAAAAACTGAAAGGAAGCGGGTGAGGATGTAGACTGGGACAAACGTAATGTCCACTGCTCTGGGTGAGAGTGGCAGGAAGCAGTGTCAGGCTGTCCAGTTGGCTTCATCAAGGTGTGCTGTGCCCTTCAGAAGTTTCTGAACAGCAGTGCCCTCTCCTGGATCCGTGGTTCTCAGCAACACTAGGCAGGGAAGAAAGGAAGACAAAGTCCCAGTGCCACAGGAAAACGGCCTCCCAGAGCACGCCGGAAATCTGCATAACAGGGCTCTCAGCATATCCCAGAGAGAACTAGAACTGTATTTCCAACACATCTATGCCATGCTGTCTATGAACCTTCTAAAAGTTTCTACTTCCTCTATGGTTAATGGGTGCCGCTCTGTGATCAATGGCCGCCCAGAACCCCTGCTCTCAGTGGTCCTTAGTGTAAGGTAAAGTCTTGAAAGAATATCTAGAATGTCTCTACATCGTGTCTCTCCTGATTGCATCTTTATTCACTTATGGTTACAGAAATCTACACATGTTACTTGGGAGGCTGAGACAGGAAGATTACTGGTTGGAGGCAGCTTTGGCAACTTAGTGAGACCCTGTCTCAAAAAATCTAATAAAAAGGGCGCTGGGCTTGGTGGCGCACACTTGTAATCCCAGTACTTTGGGAGGCGGAGACCGGAGGATCCGGGTTCGCGGCCAGCCTCAGCTCTCTCTCTCTCTCTCCCTGTTTCTCTCTCTCCCTCTCTCTCTCTCTCTCTCTCTCTCTCTCTCTCTACCTAGTGAGGCCCTCCACAACTTCATGAGACCCGGTTTCAAAATAAAGCATAAAAAAATAGGGCCGGAGGTGTAGCACGGAGGTAGAACGCCCCTGCGTTCAATCCCCGGTACCGCAAAAAAAAAAAAAAAAATCTAATAAAAAGGACTGGAGAAGCCGGTCGTGGTGGCGCTTAGCTGTAATCCCAGTACTTGGGAGGCAGAGACAGGAGGATTGCAGGTTCATGGCCTGCTTCAGCTACTTAGTGAGGCCCTCCACAACTTAGTGGGACCCTGTTTCAAAATAAAGAATAAAAAATAGGGCTGGGGATGTAGCTCAGAAGTAGAATGCCCCTGGGTTCAATCCCCAGTACCACATACACACACAAAAAGGGCTGGGGGTGTAGCTCAAAGATAGAATATCCCTGGGTTCAATCCACAATGCCACAATAAATAAATAAATTAAATAAAAATCTAAGATGGGAGTGGTGGTACACGCCTATAAATCCAGTAGTTGGGAGGCTGAGACAGGAGGATGGCAGCCAGCCTCAGCAACTTAGCGAGGACCTCTGTAACTTAGTGAGACCCTTTCCAAAAATAAAAAATAAGGATGAGGGTGTAGCTCAGAGGGAGAATGCTCCTGGGTCCAATCCCTAGAACCACAAAAAATTTTTTTTAAAAAACAAAGAAATGAAAAACAAACCTACAGATGTAGTTAAATGGCATAGACCCACACACTCACTGTATGGATGACAATGTCCCGACCTAAGTGTTATAATATAGTTATGTAAGGTGTTACTATCGGCAAATACTCAGTGAATGATGGTCCATGGAACCCGTGTGTACTGTCTTCACAATCTTCTGTAAATCTATGATTCTGAAATCAAAATCAAAATCTACTAACCTAGTACTTATCTTGACAGAAAAGACCAGACCCAGATGAAAGCCTTGTAATTCTAATTTCATGAAACTTTGGAAAAGACTACTCTAACCAGAGCAGATTGGTGGCTTCATAGGGTAGCGTTTTGGTTGGGTTGTTGGGGAAATATCACAGGAATATTTGCTCTCTATCTTGATTTTGGTGATAATTAAATGGTCATGTACATTTTCCCAAAGTTATCAAAACATACACATAAAATGGATGCTTTTCTGCCTGGCATGGTGGCGCCCACCTGTAATCCTAGTACTTGAGAGGGTGAGACAAGAGGATTGAAGCTTTGAGAACAGCTTCGACGAGTAGTGAGACTTTCATTAACCTGGTAAGACCCTGTTTCAAAAGAAAAATAAAACAGGGCTGGGGGTATAGTTTGGAAATAGAATGCCCCTGAGTTCAATCCTTGGTACCACAAAAAAGGTGCTTTTTGTAATATATACTAATTGCAGTTTAATTAAGTTGATTTTGAAAACAAAGCAAAAAGTATCATTTGTGATTTTTAAACATATATGTGGCAAACTGGCAGGTTGTGATAACTGATAACCTGTATTTTACTTATTCTTGCTTTCCCTTTTAGTAATACCCCTGTTATTTTTGGGTTTGGAGTGTTTTTATACTATGATTGAGGCTGGTGTGGCATATGATTAGTTCAGGCAAAAGAAACAAGAGAAAAGGTGATGCATGACTGTAATCCCAGTGACTCAGGAGGCTGAGGCAGGAGGATCTCAAGTTCATGACCAGCCTGGGCAACTTAGCAGAATCATGTCTGAAAACAAAATACAACAAAAAGGTGGGGATTCAGCTCAGTGGTAGAGCGCTCCTGGGTTCGGTCTGTGTTGGGCCCTCCACCCAGTGCCATGAAAGGGCCTGGTGAATTAACAGAAGCCTGCTCTAGAGTACCGGGCCTCTTCCACATGGCAGTGACTCAGCATAACAATGGCAAAGATGGCGCTGGCAGACTCCTCAGAGGGAGGTCCCGCGGTTAACCCCACCTAACCACAGGAGGGCTATGATAGACAGTTACCTCCTTCCGTGCTCACAGACAACAGGTGCCTTCGCCTATGATAGGTTACAGGGGGGCATAATGACCTGGCCCTTCCATGTCATTGGGCCCCAGCTTATCACCCTGGAATTTCCTTTATGGCCTTTACTTTAAAAGTGTGACTGTTTTTCTAAATAAACGAGATCTTGCTTTGACCTGTCTCCCGGCTCCTTGGTGCTGATTGAGCCGCGACACTCACCACCCTGCTCAGCTCGCGCCACTCTCAGGCCGGATCCCGACAGTCTGGTGCCCCGTGTGAGGCGCTTCTCTCTGCTTTGAAAACGCTGACAGGCTAGTTGGTCGGTGGGTGAGTGTACTCCCATAAGATATGGGAAAGTCGAATTCTAAACCTGACCCAGCCCTTAAGTCCCTTCAACTCCTGTTGAAGAGCCGAGGATTAGATCTTTCTGACTCACAGGCAGCCCAGTCCTGGAATTGTCTGCTCAAGGTCGCCCCATGGCTCCCGGCCGGTCTTTGGATCCTTTTGGGGCGGCCCCCTGGCCTGCCAGAGGGAACCCTCCCTCCCCCTCTACAAACCCTTTCTCTGCCCCCTCAGCGCCCCCTCCCTATACCGGGGAGGTGGAGGAAAGGGGTCAGAGCGAGGTGCAGAGGTTAAGAGATGAGATGGATAACGTGATACAGCAAACGAAACCTCTGCAGGAAACACACGCTAGTAGTCCTTCAAGTCCCGCTCATCCTTTATCTTTAGTATCATCTTTACAGGCTGCGGTTAATCAGGCAGCCCAGCAAGGGAAAATATCATTGGGTTTCAGTTGTTTCCTATTCTATCTTTACTCAGAAGCTATTTAAAAGTTAATTCTCTGGTATCCTAAAAAGATAAACAGTGGTTGTGTGATGTTTACCTGCCATGGGGGGACAAAGTGTCCACCTGAATACATTTAATTCAGTGTCACCCATGGTAGGCTAACCAAGCATTGCCAACTGTGCAGATTTTTATCTACGTGTGCGTCTGTGTGTCTGTGTGTGTGACTCTTGTTCACTACCTGTTAATGTTGTCATGTCGTCAATGTAATGTGTTTATCTATATGGTACCATAAAGAGGCTTATTAAATGAGCGCTCATTAAATTTAAAGAAAACATAAGATCAAATGCCTCTAAGTTCATGTGACTTAAGTAAATCCTAACAACTGAATAAATCTAAGATATGTTCATGAAATTAAAATAAAAATGTCCTTAAAATTATTAACAAATGCTTTTTTTCCCCTAGGTAAATAATCAATCAAAATCATGTTTCTGTGAGAGGTTACAAATACAATGCATACTGCTTTTAAAGTTTTTTTTTTCTCTTTTTCTTGGTTAAAAAAGGGATTTTAGAACACTAATGATGTTTATTTGATGTCTTAGGTTTTTAAGAATGGTCTATAATTAAATAAGGTATATACAACAAGTAATTGATACTTTAAAATGTTCTTGGCTTCTTAGGATCTACAATTACAATTCAGTCAAATAAGTGGGCTTCTAATTTGCCAGAACTATGGCTGCCCTACAAGTTAGTCCAAAGAGTAATCTAGAAATAAAATGTTGTAAATGTGAAGCTTTTAGTCACATTAAAAAGCAATGTCCTAAACCTAACAATGGCAATAAAAATGGACAGGGTAACAAGGGGCCAAGCCAATGCCCTCAATGTAAATATAGCCCTAGTAAAACCGTATCTCAACAGATGTTTAATCAAGAATTATTGCCCAGTTCAGGTTTAGGAAAGAATAGCCAAGGAATGTCAGAACCTTTGTGCCCCATTAGGAGCCCCCCCCAAGCAGGGTTAGGGTATTTTTAGAGGAGGCCACTGAACAGCCTGTGCTCCATGCAGAGTTCTAATTTAAAAGCCTTAGTTTCTTATCACTAGTTTTAGCCAAAAGCAGTCTTAAGAACATCGGCCGGCTCCTGTCTTTTTTTTTTTTTTTTATAAAAAGTTAACTTAGTCAGCCCCAGATAGGGTGGGTTAACTTAGTCGGTTGGCTTTGGCGCCTTGGCTTCGGTGCCTTATCAGTGTCCATTAACATTCCTAAAGCAATTGATTTGTTGCCTCCCTGTGTCTTGCTTGTTTATCCTGAAGAAGACTCCTAGCCTGTGTGGGTGGATCAATGGCCTCTTACAGCTGAGAAGATACAGGCCGCCGAGCAGTTAGTACAGGAACAGCTTGATAGCGGTCAAATTGAACCCTCTAGTTCCCCTTGGAATTCTCCAACTTTTGTCATTAAGAAAAAATGAGGAAAATGGAGATTATTACAGGACTTAAGACAAGTAAATAACACCATGGAAATAATGGGAGCTTTACAGCCTGGGTTGCCAGTTCCTGTGGCAATTCCAAAAGATACTTTTAAAATTATTTTAGATCTAAACAATTGTTTTAATACTATATCCTTAGCCCCTCAAGATTGCAAAAGATTTGCTTTTAGTGTGCCTTCTGTTAATTTTAAAGAGCCCATAAAAAATATCATTGGAAGGTGTTGCCTCAAGGACTGGCTAATAGTCCAACTTTGTGCCAGAAGTTTGTAACTCAAGCAGTATCAAAAGTAAGGAAGCAATATGGGCAGGTATATATTATTCATTATATGGATGATATTTTATTAGCTCATAAGCAAGAAGGAGTGTTGCTTGCTGCCTATGCCTGTTTGTAAAAGACTTTAAAAGAACAAGGATTGGTTATTGCTCCTAAGAAAGTGCAGACTGAGTCACTGTATAACAGGGCATACCCTATATCCTAAGGTAATTCAACCACAAAAGATTCAAATCAGGAAAATTGGTTAAGAACTTTGAACGATTTTCAAAAATTATTGGGAGACATTTATTGGCTTCGTCCATATTTAAAGATTTCCATAGGAGAGTTAAAGCCCTTGTTTGATATTTAAAAAAAAAGATTCCAACCCTGCATCGGAGAGGACTTTAACTGAAGAAGGTAAGTAAGCATTACAGGCAGTGGAATCAGCTATAGAACAACGACAAGTACAATATCTGGATTATGCCAAAAGTTGGGCAGCTTATATCCTCTCTACTGCCCATACACCTACTGCTGTTTTATGGCAAGAAGGGTCATTGCTATGGATTCATTTACCTGTATCTCCTTCTAAAGTTTTAACACCATACTGGGAAGCAGTTGCATGCTTAGTACAAATGGTTAGGATGGAATCCAAAAAATATTTTGGAAAAAAACCTGTTTTAATAGGAGTTCCATTCACTAAACAGCAAGTAGATTGGCTATTTCAAAATGTGGATTCTTGGGCAATTGCTTTCGCAGCTTTTGAGGGTAAAATTGATAATCACTATCCTAAAGATAAATTGTTACAATTTGTAAACAATCATGCTTTAGTTTTTCCAAAAACTATGAAACAGGAACCTTTAGCAGAAGCTTTGTTAGTATTTACAAATGGATCATCTAATGGAAATGCAGCATATGTTATTCAAAATAAATTTTCCTTTTAAAACAGCTCCTGCATCAGCACTAGTAGTAGAATTAAGAGCTATAGCTGCAGTATTTCAGTAATTAGCCACAGTTGCTTTTAATTTGTATACAGATAGTCATTATGTAGCTAAAGCTTTACAAGTTCTTGAAACTGTTGTCTATGTAGATACTGCTAATGTTCAAGTAAGAGAATTATTTTTACAAATTCAGCAATGCATTCATGATAGGAAGCATCCTTGTTTTGTAGGTCATATAAGAGCTCATACAAAATTACCTGGTCCTTTAGCAGCAGGAAATAATTTAGCAAATCAAACTACTCAGATGGTGGGATTGTCTCAAATAGATCAGGCTCGGCAGTCCCATGCCTTGTACCATCAAAACAGTCAAGGACTCAGAAAACAGTTTCAAATTACCAGGGAAGCGGCTAGACAAATTGTAAAACAATGCACTTCCTGCCCAGAACAAATTTCAGTACCACATTTTGGAGTCAATCCTCAAGGCTTAAGACCTAATCACTTATGGCAAATGGATGTGACACATGTGGCAGAATTTGGTAGACTAAAGTATGTGCACGTTGCTATAGATACATATTCAGGATTTCTCATGGCTACTGCACAGACTGGGGAAGCAACTAAACAGGTAATTGCACATTATTTAAAATGTTTCTCCCTTGCGGGAGTGCCTACAGTCATACAATCCTCAAGGCCAAGGGATTGTGGAATATGCCCATGGGGCCATAAAAGTAAAAGAGGGGGAGCTATACCCCCAATTCTTTGAATCATTCACTTTTTAATTTTTTAAATGTGTATGTACAAGGCCGCTCTGCTATAGATTTTGGCATCCACGCACTCAAGATACTTATGTTCAAGTGAGATGGAAGGATCCTTGCACAGGACAAATGCATGGTCCCGACCTGGTGTTAATATGGGGGCGAGGGCATGTGTGTGTTTTTCCACAGGATGCAGAAGGGGCAAGGTGGCTTCCTGAGACGTTGGTGCGGTTTGCTGGACGAGTACCTGAGAAGGAGCTGGAGAATGAAGATGCTGTGGCAGATGTGGCTGATAACGGTATTTCTACAGATGACCTCGGCTGAAATATACTGGACTTATGTTC